>JARFJB010000145.1:0-130000 GCA_036346205.1 Vesta saturnalis | reverse complement strand
TGTAACACACATTTACAACGATACAAAATTATTACCATATTAGGGGCCTTCCCAATTCCAGGGTCTTGCCACTTCCAAGAGTAATAATCTCTATTAAATATATTAATATTTACAAAAATTTTATCAAAAGCTTTACATACCTCATAAAAAAAGGAAGCAACACTTAAAAAGGACAAACAGAAAGGAAATGAACTAAGCGCGTTCAAACGCGTTTGCGCATAAAACAACAAAATAGATATCTAGAAAATACACAGAGACGTTCGTAATTATGTAAAGTAAAGAGAAAATATCAACGTATACTAAAATTTAATTATTGAAAGAAAAAAGAAATGATTAAAGATACTAATGTAATGTAAATATATTTATCAATAATAATGCAAATTTAGAAACTTAATTAATGTAACGATAGCCAAAAATTGAAAACAAATTGAGGTAACAATAGCCAAGAATTGGCATTAAATTTCTAGTAAAAAAACCTTTCAAAATCAGTTTTCAAAATATCAGGACTGTATTTAAAAAAAATATGTTAATGATGGTTACAAAAAAAGGAAAAACTGATTATGCTATACCCGTAACAAGCTGCCATGAGGAAGTGTTTGTATTTTTGCTCTAGCATTTATAATAACGCCAGAAAAAAGTAAAATATAAATTTCAAAAATTAAAATTTTTTCAAATACTTCAAAAACTAAAAATCACACCATTGATACCTTTGTGTCATTTAATTGGTCCCCTAGTTACACAACCGTTTTTCCATTTAACCGGAGTTGTATCTATTACCATTTCCGAGATCCCCATAGTGAGAATCCTTATATTGGACTCAGTGTATATATAGGATGTGTTTTTTCGTGTTAAATACAGGGATCTCGGTTATTAGTAAAGATAGAGAGAGAGACGCTTAAATGAACAAAAATGACCTTCGATTTAATCATAATTAAGATCATAAATCAAAAGTTACATTTATTTTGCCGTTATTGAAATACGGGGCAAAGTAATAAACTGGCAGATTTTAAATTTTGGCTCTAGAAGCGTTACTTACAAAATATTTAAAATTCTGAAAATACATCCTCAAGGAAACTTTTTGAGTACTTTTAGTTGACGTTTACAAAAAAAATTACAATCATTAGTTTGCTTGTTATATATGCTAACTTTTGTTTTTCTTATGGGAACTATTTCGAATATTTGTACAATTTTAAAGATCTAAAAATTTTGGTTTCAAAAGTGTATGCATGTGTAATTAAACACTTATAAATAACTCCAAAAACAAATATTTTAAGTATTGTTAAGTATAATGCGTTGACATATCGAGTTAAACGTGTAAAACAAATGAGCGTCGCTTTTACAATTAAATAATATTTGCCATAAAGTCGGTATGTTGGAGGTGTGATACAAGGGCAACAATAATTTACAAAGAGCAAGTTAAATTATAATTGAAAAAATGTTCCAAATTAAGATTGAATTTAAATTTAACACATTTGTAACGTCATTAATTTAAACTAAAAACTATTACCAAATAAATTTAGATATAAAAACAACGAACTTTCAACTATGTATTACTATTTACACAACAATTTTAGTTTCAAAAATGTATGCATGTGTAATCAAAAATTTAAAAATGACTTCAAAAATAAATATTTTAATTATTATTAAGAATAATGCGTTGCCATATCGAGTTAGCTGTGCAAAACAAGTGAAAATCGCCTCAACAACTGCATAATTGTGAAAATTTGTTTTCTTCTCGTTCAAAGTAAATAAAATGGCAGATAGTTTCGATAATGACGATAAATTTGATATTCTAGAGGTGTATTTTAAGTGCAAGAGATTTATATTCGGAAAGATATCTTGAAAGAAGGCGACCATCTGTTATAATGTTTAGGCGCCTGGAAAGTAATTTGAGAATTTACGGGTCATTTTCAAAAATTCAAAATGTACGTCAAGCAGTTATCAATGCTATTCCAGAGAATCAATCGTAAAAATAAATATCGTGCTTATAAAATAAATTTAGTGCATAGTTTATATGAAGAAGACGCTGAAAGTAGGATGGATTTTGTCAATTGCTTATCCACGAATATGACAATAACCCTACGATTTTCAAACAAATATTATGGAGTGACGAATCGAATTTCACAAATAAAGGTATTTTTAGTAGAAATATTCATTGATGTTGGTCAACAGGAAATGAAAGACGATTTATGAAGGTGATACTTCAAGTTCGGTTAAGTTTGAATGTTTGGTGCAGAATATTTAATAGTAGGAGAATAGGACCTATCGTATATTAAGGTCATTTAAATTTCGAAAAATATTTACGCTTTTTACAAAACTAGTTGGAAAATTTTCTCGGCGATATTCCACTAAATCGATTTAAGTCAATTTATTTTCAACAAGATGAGGCCCATGTGCATAATGCTGCAGTACTTCAAAAATATTTAAACCAAAAATTTCCCGGAAAATGGATAGAAATAACTTATGTTTTGGCTGGTTAGGTCTCCGCATCTAACTCCACTAGATTTTTACTTCTGCGGTTACGTGTACGATAGTGTTTATTAACAGCGTTGGTCAGTTAAGAGAAAGAAATATCACTGCTTGCAGAAATTGTCAGGTTGCGTTGACGCACCCTGTATGGAAGATATTATAATGACGTGTATTACGTGTTTTAAGTACGAGTGTATTAAGTTTGAACGAAAAAAAAAAATTTTTTTTTGTGTGTATGCATAATGTATGTGGGTGTATGATACGCCACTGGAAATGTAGGAGAAATATAATTCAGTATGTAGATACGTGTATTTGAATGTTATAGAGACTTTATTGTTGGAATAATTAGATTCTGATGAATGTAAATGTGAAGAGAAATTTGTCGATGGGACGATAATGTATTGCTACTGTTTTGCTGCTGTAAGAAATGGAATGTTTGAAGATAGATGAGTAATCTTGGTCAGAAAATGTGAAGAATAAGTGTAGAATGGTTTAGAAAATATGTAGAGAAAGATTTGGTATGTTTAAGTGTTAATTATAGAAAGTTTTCGTAATGTTGTGCAATTGCTTTGAGAATATATGTATGTATATGGAATTTGAGACCTTAGACGGTACTTATTTTTGCAAACGTTGCGGAAGCAGATCGAGCGCAGGTTGGAGATAAATGTTGAAAGTTGCGTAATGGACCAGAGTGGCTACTGAATGAATGTGGTGACGAAAAATGATTTCTTCATGAAGTAATTGTAAAATTTGTAAGTAAGAACAAATATGGCGATGTATTGTAATTACACGCGTGCTTGTATAGAGGGTAGCATCTATTGGAACTATGAAATTTTGAATGAATACTATTGGAGAATATAACGCGAAAGGAAGACATGTTTAAAGATGGATGACTGAAGGTATAAATAGGAAAGTCAGGGATTGACGGGTTGGTTAGCTTTTGGCTTTTGGTGAGAGACGCGCGCGCGAGGTAGTGTGGTTTAGAATGGGTTAAGTTGGAGTTATGTTTGTGAATAATAGTGAGGCAGTAATTGTTTAAACAACTGCGTAACCCGAACCGGGGATGAATCGAAAAAGACATTCATAAACAAAACAATAATAAAATTGAGATTGAAGATAAAATTAGTCTGTGTTTTTCTTCAAGAAAATAATAAGTGCGTAAGCAGATTTGAATAAAGATGACAGTTGTAACGTTAGTAGCGTCAAGGTTAGCGCGTGTTCTTGTACCGATATTCAGTTAAAAGTATTTATGGGACCACCTTTTAAGTGAACGAAGTGTTCGTTGTATATTAAGCCAATGTTTAAGTAACGTTATATGACATTGAAAGTTTATTTGTATAAGGGACTAAATTAGTGTAAAGGTTGCTAGAAATTTTAAGAGGCAACCAAACTTATACAGACTATTACGTGTTATTGGACTATTTGTGAGTACAGAAAGGAATAAGTGTTTGTGAAATTGTGAAGCACTGGTTATGTGGCTTCATGCAATTTAAGGATTACAAATGGACTACAAATAATTGATTTACGGAAGAAAGAAGAAAGAAAAGCGTAGGATTAATGGACAATTTTAAGTAAGAAATTAGATTTAAGAATTTTCAGAACTCATTTAAGCCCGATTATCTTTTTGTTTAGTTTATTTGCGTGTTGCTGTTTAAATTATTAAGTAGTTTTGAAAGGAAGAGATAATCGTTCTTGAGTCTTATTATATGGTTTGTTTTAGTAGTAAGAATGCAAAGTGGTATTCGGTGGTTTAACTTTCAACCACGCTGGATGTAATTTATGTAGATATTTGTGTTTTTGTTTTATTTTGTACTGGCCAATATATGTATTTACCGTTGATTGTTATTCTGTTGTTTATTTAGCCAGGTATGAAACACAGTTGTAACATTTACTTAATTGGTGATCTAGTTTTGACAATTTTAAAAGTAAGCTTTGCATATTTTAATTTTCAGATTTATGAGCGACCGGAAAGGTTTTATTAACCAGGTCGACTGCAAAATTTTTCATGTTAGTTTATTTAACGCAGTACAATTAAAGACAAGAGTTTTGAGAAATTATACAGGTACGGATGTCTATTACGATTCAGAGAGATTATTTTGAAGTAACATTTATTAAGCCGAAGACATTGATCTTCTTTTATTTAGGAATTTCCAAAAATTAATTACCGAATATTGGATGAAGAAATATTTTATTCAGTAATAAGTAGAAATTTAACGTTGTATGTATACGAGGGATACGCAGAAAATATTCAGTTACCGTATTATAACTTTTGTTTTGGATATTTTAGTTTACGAGGTGTATTCAAAAAGTTTTTAATAACCTGGGTAGTGCTAAATTTATTGGAGTTTGAGTTGAATTGTTTTGGACGAGTGTTTGTTTTAGAACCCTCGTGTAAGAGTTTACTGAGTAAGCACAATCCTACTTTCCACAATCAAGTAGGGTTAATTAACATCCAGCTTAAGACAATTATTTTAGCGAAGTTTCGATTGTGGTGGCGCCTAGAGACATATTTTCCCGGACTGAGCTGTTTGAGTGTAAGGTGTTTGAGCATATTAATCATTCATTTTACTTATTATTTCGACCACGCCCATCTCCCTGTTAGCTGGTTTGGCAACCCGCTTACATTAGTAAGCATACACGACGCCTAGTGCTGTTTGGACGTGTAACAAAATGTCCCAAGGGTCCATCTTTGACGTTTTTCAGAACATGTTCTCAAATGGTTCATTGTCAATTGTGATGTGCAAATAGTTTTAGTAGTTGAAAATTTGTTTTAATCAATAGTTGTCTAAATACTAACACATAGTTGAAGATTCGTTGTAATTAGTCATAGTTCTTAAATCTAAATTTATTTGATAATAGTTTTTAGTTCATACATTCTTTTCTTTAGTTTAAACTAATAAAGTTATAAATGTGTTAAATTTAAATTCAATCTTCAGAATCCAAATCATATAGAACTTTTGATGTTAATCTTAATTTGGGACATTTTTTAATTATAATTTATCTTGCACTTTGTAAATTTTTGTTGCTCTTGTAACACACCTCCAACATACGGACCATATAGCAAATATTGTTTAATTATTTATAAATTTTTAATTACACATGGATATATTTTTGAAACCAAAATTTTTAGCTCTTTATAATGGTGTAAATATACAAAATAGTTCCCATAATAAAAACAACAGTTAGTGACCTTTAAAAAAATCAATAATCCGCGCTAAATTATACGAGATTAAATACTTATATATTATTTTTGCGTATAAAGTAATGGTTATTGTTTATTTGTATTTGAATGTAATTAATATTAAGATAAAATGCTTGAGTTTTTTTTCAATAATATATTCAATATTGAATTTGAAAATATTTAAATGCGGGGAATTTGCAAGTGCATTGATGTGTTGGAAGGGATTAGACGCTTTCATAGTAATGATGTGCAGTTTTTAAGACACTCGTGCTTAGTAAACGATCAAGAAGAGTCGCCTCTAGTAAGCAATCGGAGTTGGTCGAAAAGCAATTGCTGCAGCTTGATTTATGCTGCAACTAAAATTTTGAAATTATAATGAATATTCAGTTAGTATTGTGTTAAGAAATCTAAGTTATATTTTCCGTACTAATGCCAGGAGAAGCTAAAAAGAATTAAAGTGCAAATGTTAATTTGGCGATAATAAAAATATTGCGTAATAGTTTACAATAACGTTTTAAGTGCGTGTTGAAAGTGTTCCAAGTTGATGGTTTGATAGCGAGTGATAATTGTACAATAAGACAATCGACCCAATTAGATATATAAAATATAATAACCAAAAAATATTGATAATGAAAGTATGGCCTTCCGTAACTCACTTGCAGCTTGTTGCACACGCCGTTTGTGATTAAAACTGAACAATTAAGTAAAAACCATATAGAGTAAATATATCGAACAATTATTTACTAAAATCATTAACTGATGGAAGAAAATTAGAAGCGTATTCAGCTACAACAAAAGTATAAAAAAAGGACAACAAATGAGAACGGTTTCAGAATGCCGCCAAAGGACATCATCGGAAGAGCAGTCTCTAACTTATTTGAGGCCTCTTTAGCGTTCAAAGGAAAGCAAGCATTACATCGTCAGTTTTTCAACAAAAATAAGTAAGAACCTTTTTGTTTGTGTTAATAAATAAAATGTTTTTGTGTTCAATTTCTCGAAAATTTAATTTGACGATCACAATTAAACGCAAAACAATATGTTTAATTCTGATAAAGATTTTATTTGTTATGACATGTTAGTTTTAAGAAGGTTATTGTAGATTATACGTTTTATTTTATATGTTTGTAAACAACGTATTGATGCATTTTCGTTTGATTTGCTTTTATTGCTAAAGATTATTAATATTAAAAGCTTATACAAATATTGAATATATAAATGTAAGAAGAAGTCAACTCAATAGGAATCCAGATAAATAAATAAATCGAAATGAGCATAACTTTGGTCAATGGTAACAGTAATCGTTTCTTTATTTTAATTTTGAGCTAGCCGTCGGAACCAATTCAGAAAGGAATTCGCAAACGTAAATCTTAAAATTCATTTACGCAAACCGAAATTAATTGGCGAGCGAACGAAAATTTGACTAGTAAATGAATAAAGAATAATCATTTCAGGTTCACAATAACAATATCAAATTTTATTCAATAATGTTGAAATTGTAAAAAAGAACTCAAATCTTATTCTTTGGAGCTGGTTAAACCAACAAAGGTAATATCCAAGGGTGTTACGCCCGTTGCAGTGTAGATAACAAGCAAACTACTGAGTGTAATTTTTTTTTCGTAAACATCACCTAAAAGTACTCAAACAGTTGTATTTTCAGAATTTTAAATATTTTGTAAATAACGCTTTTAGAGCTAAAAATTAAAATCGGAAATTTTTCTATTTTGCCCCGTACTTCAATAACGGCAAAGTAAATGTAAATTTTGATTTGTGCTCTTAATTATGATTCAATCGAAGATCATTTTGGTACATTTAACCGAATCTCTATCTCTGCTAATAACTGAGATCCCTGTACTTAAAACGAAAAAAAAAATACATCTTGTATTGTTGACCTGCTTTTGTGAAAAAAACATAATTAAAGGTATACACATATGCAATTTTTGTATTGTTAAAATGTAATGAATACTGCTAGAACTATTGCTGAGATAATACGAAACATTTGTGTTTAATGGATTTAATAGGATTAATTTTATTATATGTTATGTATTTAAGTAACTAATACCTCTTATTTTAATTACAGATGATCATAATAGCGAACTAACAACAATGTATCCTGAATATCCACAAAGTGATATGGACAATATGCATCCCGTGTCGGATGTAAATGATCCCTGCCATAAATTTGAAAATCCTGATTTTACGACTAAGGAATTTACTAGTCCTGGATATCCAGAAATGTATCCTAATTTAACCAAATGTGTCTTAGTCTTGAAAGGTAAGTTATTATTTCCTTCCGTTTTAATTAATATGGAAATTTGCTCTAAAGTTAATCACCTTAAACAAATTTGTACTAAAATTTTAGTTGATTCTGTATCCAGACTATTTGCGCTTCAATTTCCTGAAAGGTAGAATAACTTTTAAGATTTCGTTTTCTAAGTACATGTTCCGTTTCCACTTGACCATCTAAAACGCGAGAATTACTTATCTCCTTGGAGAGTTAAGTGCACGTTCGTGCACTTTATTGCATTTCTTACTTATCTTATGATAAAAACGTTTCATTTTACACCTTATTGCTTTAATTTTGAGACAAACACAAATGTGCTTTGAATGTAAGACAGATAAAATAGAAATTATCTAAAGGATGTAAAGAAAAAAAAATAACGCGCTTTAATTGTTTTAACGTTGAAAACGTTTTCATTACCCTAACTTAATAAAAACGCCCGTTTGGCGAACAGTGACGTGTTAATTATAGGCTGAGGTTCACTCTTGAAAGTAGGGACCATTAATGTTTAAAAAGATCTTTATTTTGAGTTCTTAAGCAAAGAAATATTACTACAGCCTTTCTTTTTATGTTTAAATGCTTTCAGAGTTCAAAACTTGTAAATACCTTTTTTAAGCTACACTTAACAGTGTATAGTAGGGTAAGGGTCATTTAAAAGCAAAGATTATTAACATTAAATATCACGGTAAAATTACAAATTACATACTCACTGTATATCCAGTTGGCCAAAATACATATATTAATTAGTCTATATAAAATCTATAACTAGTAAACTACATGCAACTCACTTGAATATGTAAATTGTACAGGGTTCCCCATAATAGGCTACCCATTTTAATATTTGCATTAAAATTTTTTTAGTTAACAAAACAAACTATTTATTGTACTAAATTACAGCTAACTCTTTGGGATTTATGATAACTTATAAATATTTGGCTAATTTAATTCTAACTTTTAAAAATCACGTCTTCCAAATGACCTCCGCCAACTTCAACACATTTTTCAATATTAGATAAAAAGTGGTTCATTACACGGCGTAGCAAACCATCGTCTATTCCTTCAACTTCTTCACGAATTTTGACTTTGAGTTCCTCGATTGTACCTGGACGACTCGCAAACACTTTGGCTTTTAAATATCCTCACAGGAGAAAATCGGGTGCCGTTAAGTCGGGGGACCTCGAAGGCCAAGGCAAATCTCCGAATCTAGAAATGAGTCGGCCATTAAACATTTCTCGCAGAACACTCATTGAGTTTCTGGCGGTATGAGCTGTTGCCCCACCTTGTTGGAATAGTAAGGCATTGTTTAGTAATCCTCGTCTATTTAATTCTGGAATGAGGAATGTCTCTAGTATGTTTACGTAGCACTCGGATGTTACTGTTACAGCGCGGTTATTTTCATCCTCAAAAAAATATGGACGAATAATACCAAAAGATCCTACTCCACACCACACAACAACTTTTGGATTATGGAGGTTCTGTGTAAAGATTTCACGAGGATTTTCATTTGACCAGTATCTAAAATTCAATTTATTAACCATGCCGTTCAATTAAAAATTTGCTTCGTCGCTCATTAGGAGACTCCTTGATGTAAATCCAAAAATTCTTGACAAAATGCTAACCTTGCTTCTATATCTTGATTTCTAAGGTGCTGTGCCATTTGGTATTTATAGGGATGAAATTTTTAATCCCTTTGAAGAATTCGATCTAAGCTTCCCTTTGATATTCCTAGGGTAAGGGTTTGTCGATTAGCAGACCTTTTAGGACTTCTCGTAAACGCAATTCTAACTCTTTCAATATTTTCTGGTGTACGAACTGTTCTTCGACGTCCAGGCTTCTTCAAATTTTGTACAGAACCATTTTCACGCCAATGACGAACCCATAACTTAACAGTTTTACGATTCGGCGCGTGACCCCTATTGTTGTTATTAAACTGACGCCGGAATGCACGCCTAACTTCTTCTATCGAATTTCTTCTTATGTAAGTTTCTACACAAAACACACGTTGTTGGACTGAGTAATCCATGAAAGTTCAAACGGATGTTGAAATAATGTCTCAAAGCAAAAAAATTAAATAATTATTGATGAAAACTAACAAACTTCTCGTAGTAAAATGACGTTACACGAAATTATTAATTTATAACTTATTTCTGACAGGCGCCTACCTGTTTAATAATTAACTTAAATCCCAAAGACTACAGAAGATAATCCCACAGAGAACAACTTATTTAGTTATCTCGTAGGGAATTTATTAATAAAATAATAAAATAAAATGGGTAGTCGATTATGGGGAACCCAGTATAACCATGGCAATCTGAAAACGAAGCATTATCAGAGTTAAACGAACAATAAAAGTATACTCTGAGAATAAAGACAAACACAAGAAAGTATTTTAATTTAGGCTTTAGCCAAGCCTAATTTGTTATAGTTATTTTCTACTCGAAACAGTCATACCCATATTTTCCGTTGTGGGTTATAGGTGTCTCAGAAAGGTATTTACTGCGCTCTTCCACATAGAATACACCTCAGAATAAGTTGATTTAACTAAACTTACCTTAGTCCAAAAGTTGATAATAACTGAGCTACAGGGTGTCAAAGTTGAAAAAATAAATCACATTTTCTTTAATATTCTCCGACTAATTCGAGAAATTTGGTGGAAAGGGGTTTCTTGGGGTGATAAATTAAAATTTGTGAACGTGAAGTACAACTGGTTCCTTGTACAGTTGTATGTGTAGATGTCATTTAAGAGATGTACAGGATAGCCAACTAAGAATACGAGGTACTGTATCTGAGAAACTATCCATAGTAGAGGCTTACGCAAAAAAAATTATACTAAAACGGCCAATATAAAAACCTCGAAAATATTTTCAAGTCTCTGAAATGGCCGCTAGAGGGCATAACTGCAATCTTGAATCTAAAAAAGTGATGTTTCTGTGAATTCAGCTATATTACCCTAATAAAAATTGACGTATGTCTAAAAATAAAGTGGTGGGGGGTATTCAAAGGTTTGCTTAAATAACCCCCTGTATCTTCGAAACGGCTAAGCCGATTTTAACAAACCTGGGCGCGTTGAAATGAGCTATTCTTGTGCTACAAATATGTCGTCGCTAGATGGCTTTGTTCGACATTTCGCAAAATAATTAAATGCATTGGTATAACTTTTTTTTCATGATCAAGTAGCTAAATGATGCCTAAACAAGTTCGCGAAAACTCTATCTCGATATCTTGTTCCTAACCTAAAATATCGGCCAAAGAACACTTTATACGAAATCCCTTAAATTTAATTTTTTTTTAACTATATGTTTCTGGAATCGTTTCTATTATGTAAGTTGTGGCCCTAAAAAGGACCGATTTAAAGGAGGAATGTTTTTAATGCCCCCGTAAATGCTCGAAATGCTGACCATCACTCTGTGCATTGCTGAGGCCTCTTATGGGTAAACAAAACTGCAGCTTCAATTTTCTGCTCTGAATAGGTTACCTAGATATTGCGATTGTAAATTTATTCACCAGAATAAAATCACCCTTTTTGAAATTACTACAGGCAAGTAAGCAATGCTAAAAGTTATACGATAGGCCTATTTTTTGTTTGTTTAAATGCATATTCACTATGGAAACAGATACCTAAACAAAACATACATAATCCTCAAATTGTCAATATTTGTCAACACTTTTGCGTTACTTTGAGCAATTTTGTTTTTTCAAAATGCGTTTTACGAATAATGAAGCTGTTGATTTGCTTGCGGTTTATTTGGAATGTCTTCAGAATGCCGCAGTAGCTAAAAGAGTTTACGCGGCTCGATATCCAAATTGACGTCCTTGCGATGTAAGAATTTTTCTCCGATTAGTGGCGAGCTTACGAGCCAATGGTAGTTTTCGGCCTACGTTTCAACGGCAAAAAATTGGAAGAACACAAGAGCATTATCCACTGAGTTGGGCATATCACGAACAACGGTTCAAAATATTTTGAAGGACCATAGGTAAGTTCTAATGGCCATCAGAATATATAGGTACTCGTTTAAACTTTTTTTAATTACTTTAAGAATGCACCCATATCATGTCGTTTTGCATCAGGCCTTGAAAGAGGAAGATTTTGATCGAAGGTTAGACTATTACCATTGGATGTTAGGCTTGATACGCGAAAATAGAGAATTTTTATTTCAAATTCTTTAGACCGATTCAGTAGTGACGGGAGAGTCAATCTGCACAATATGCATTATTGGTCTGCAGAAAATCCCCATTGGTTGCGTGAAGTTCAGCGCCAAGGACGTTGGAGTTTATATCTATGGTGTGGCATACTGGAAGTCAGAATTATTGGGCCATATTTTTTCGAGCAAACCCTAAATGGCAATGTATTTCTTGACTTTTTGGCCAATCAATTACCGTTGTTGTTGGAAGATGTGGCTCTGGAAACAAGGCAAAAATTGTTCTTGCAGTTGGATGATTGCCCAGCACCTTTTGCTATTAATGTGGGAGAGTATATTAATGAAGTATTTCAAGAACGGGCGCATTAAAAACCTTCCTCCTTTAAATCGGTCCTTTTTAGGGTTACAGCTTACATAACAGAAACAATTCCAGAAAAATATAGTTAAAAAAAATAAAAATTTAAGGGATTTTCGTATAAAGTTTTCTTTGGCCGATATTTTAGGTTAGGAACAAGATATCAAGAATTCACAGATACATCACTTTTTTAGATTCAAGACTGCAGTTACGCCCTCTAGCGGCCATTTCAGAAACTTGAAAATGTTTTCCAGGTTTTTTTATTAGTCGTTTTACTAAAACTTTTTTTTTGCGCAAGCCTCTACGCTGGATAGTTTCCCAGATACAGTATCTCGCATTCTTAGTTGGCCACCCTGTACATTTTCAAACAACTAACTTTATTTAATTGAACTTACATTAATAATTCGGGTTTATAATTACTCACAATGACTTCAAATTACTTATAGTATAACTTGTCTACATTGTCCATATTGTATACTACTACTCGACTACTTTCACTGCCTAGCTAATAATAATACAATTCTTTTTATAACGTTTAACGTAATCTACTTACTTACCAGAGTTAGCCTGATTTTACGTTTAATAAATATAACTGTTTTATCAAAAGATTTTAAAATTCAACTATTTTATTATATTTAAATTCTAATCCAAAAAGGGCATATCATCTCCCTTCCTGGTGAGAAAACTTGAAAATTGAAAAGTTAACTGAACATGTATGTAAAAAAAAATTATTTTACTTAAAGTTTGTATGTACATAAATACCATAAACTAAGATAAACAAAAAGTAAAAAAATAAATTGAAAAGTTTACAGAGAGTGAAAAAGAACCATAAAAATAATAAATAAATAAACAAGTCATAGTTTTTACACAAATAGACTTTTAAAGCCATTTTCACGCAATTTACTGCTGAAAATGTAATATTATCTCACAGATACACAAATCTGCTTATAACCTAATTGACACATTTCATTCATTAAGATTGTACAATCTACCTTTATGAACTATCATCGACTTTCCAAAGTTATCACAAATTCTATAATTTGGACTGATGATTTCCTCAGCCGCTATGGATCAGTATAAAGTGTATCTAATTTATTTTTTCTATTTTTCTTAGTTAATATAACTTTTTTTCCTATTTGTATATCTAAATGTCTTATATTTTTATTTATTTTATTCTGTTTTTTCGTTTTTGTTTTTCATCTTCTAATAGTTCAGCTGCGTTTTCACGACAATACATAATTCTACACTTCATTTCGTTAACGTAGTAGTCAAAGTCATCAGTTCATAAACTGCTGATTCTAATTCTATTGATCGTTTTCATTTTCTATTTTAATGTGGGTTGAGTGAAATAAAATTTGTAGATTTTCTTCTAATATTTCAATTGCTGCTTTCTTAACTTAATTTACTTTAAAGAACTGAAACAATTTATCATTTTTGCATATTTTTACTTCAATGTGATGTAAAACCGCTGCAAAAGTTGCTTTGCTATTAGAAAAATGTACCCTTTGATGATAGATCATTTTCTTTTTAAATATCAACTTGATATCAAAATAATTTTCATATCAGTTCTCACACTAGGAATTGTTATTACTTCGTACGAATTAAAAACTTCTATTATTTTCATATTCTCATCAACTTCATTACTTTTTTCTTGTTCTTCTGGTACCAGTGTATTCATAACTTTCATATTTCTGTCTTTTTCTGCAGCTTCAATTTTTTTTCTTCTTGTATTTGTTTTCTTGCTCCAGCTCTTGTTACCACATTAACTTGCTCTACTTTTCCGGCTAATTCTTGTAATTGTTTCGAGGTTATTTCCAATCAGGATAAGGAATTAGCTACAACATTTTTATTTCCAGGGATGTAAACCACTGTATAATTATAATCTGCTAAAGCCATTCTGATTTTGTTGAGTCGGCTATTTTCATCTTTTGCTGACCTTGAATAAGCATCTTGTAGAGCACGATGACCAGAATAAACGTAAAAATATTATTGTATATATATATATATATATATATATATATATATATATTGTAGTGGCTAAATTTCTATTATAATAGTATGTACTTGGGGATAGGGTTCTAATATTTGAAATTAAATTGGCAAATAAAATAACTATATTTAATTTTTAATATTATTATAAAAATTTAAATCTTTTTCGTGAAATCAAAAGAAATTTCATTTCACACATGGAAATGTTCATGCTAATAATTAATTTGTAATTTGTAACTGATAGTTTTAATGTGAATCAGGCTTCGACGGAATTTGCACAAATTACGCATGCGTTGAATCCTTACTAACTTAAATAAATGCAGCCTGTCAAAAATTTCATCAAAGGATCTAAAATTAGTGAGTACAATTTTGATTTTCTTCAAAGTAAAATTATTATTTTTATAATTACACCTGTTCATTGACTTATCAGATATTGATACATGTCGCACAAACATTTACACATAATCAAACAAAAAACATAAATATATGACATCAGAAGAATAATCATTGCAATAGTTGGGTTATGACAGAAAGATTTAACTCACATACTTTGTTGCAATTTCCAAAGAATGGTCACATTAGGCTTGTTCCAAATTAACATTGGACGTAGACTTCTTCCCATGTATCGATGATACTACCTTGCTGTTGAAAATGGTGCTGCTTAATTTCCATAACTTCATCCAAATCCATTAACTGATGATAAATCTTCCTCGTGGTAACTACAATGTACTTATGGAATATGCTCATGTACTTTCAGACAAGCACTTTTATTTTAGATGTATATTTAAATATTTAATAATTTTTCGGATTTAACTTGTATTTTATTTTTATATAAAATTTTATATTTACTTGTACTATTGTATGCTTTTATAATTTATTCTGAACTTATCTTATCCTATAAAAACTATAAATTTGTAAAATTCTTAAATATAGTACTTAACCTAACTTTACATAATTTACTTTTAAACGTCTATATCACTTGAAATGTTTATCTAATATGTTCTTATATCTGTCTCTAACACAATCACTGTTTATTTGTACTCCATTGTTCATAATTTTGACTTTTCTTATTTCCATATTGTTAACGTGTTTTGTAAATTTTGTAACAAATTGTAATTATATATTAAATATCACATTGCACAAATGTTGTTCATTCTAGCTATGTTTCTAAGTTACTCCACTTCTTATACACTTTTTAAACACTTTTTCTGTAAATAACCAATATACTGTCTTCGTACCATAACCCTTTTATAGTTCAGACTTTAGCATTACCTATTACTGTACATGTTCTACACATTAGAATTATCGTACTTCATGTAATCAATATCTGTCACGTGTTTAAATTGCTTAAATAAATTGATTTAAATGTGAAATTACTTATATATCTTAAACGAAACTAGACGTACACACTAATATGAATCGTGTTGACCTTTCTAACATGTTACTGGTATAAGCTAATTGCTTTTATAAATATAACAACCTTGTACATACCCACAATGTCTGTTTGTTGCATCAAAACCATATTTTTACTCGAATACTTTTTTCAACGAACTATACCTTTCAATTTATTATTTAAACTTGATAATATATAGAATTTAACTGATAATAGTTTATTATGCCTATTTCTAACCATAATATATATATATATATATATATATATATATATATATATATATATATATATATATATAGGATTAATGTGGATTCAAAATAATTCTATCAATTTATTCTTCCACCACAGGAAGTTTTTGTTCTGCCTATGTTAATGATCTACTTGCATATTCGATAGGCAAGTGCATTCCATCATATTCTTGATTTAGAGATGACCCAACTGATATTCCACTGGCATCTGAATAAATGGCAAAACCACAATCAAAATTAGGATCTTTGAATTGTTGAAACGAAATGGTTCAATGATTTGATTAGAATAATATAAATTTTCGAAAATAGTTAAAAAATGCTATAAAATATACTACTTGTTTGCAGTTTTGAGGCTTTGGATAATTTCTTATTACGAGATGTTTGTCTTTATCTTGTCTAAGTCCATCTTCGCTTAAAGTATCTCCAAGAAATGATATTTCTTTTAAAAAAAAATTTACACTTTTTAGGATTTAATTTGACGTTAAACTTTCTCAATTTTCAAAAACTTGATCTAAATTCTTCAGGCGACTGTTTACACTTTTTATTGAGCATTCGTTTAAAATTTGCTGGACTGCTTGCAAAACCAAAAGGACTTCGACAAAATTGAAATTGTCCTTTCGATGTTGAAACACTTGTGATTTCACGAGATTCTTTTTCCAGTTCCACTTGATAATAAACATTAGCACAGTCAAGAACAGAGAAATATTTACATTTTCCAAGACTAGTGAGGACTTCCGCAATTTTCGGAATTGGAAATTTTTCAGTGATGATATTTTAGTTAACGTTTCTGAGATCTACGCACATTCACCAAGTTGGTTTCCCGTCTGTTGATTTTTTTAGAACTAAAAGTAATGGAGAATTACATGGACTGAAAGATTCTTCTATTACACCAGTGTCAATAACTTTGTCTGCTTGTTGGTCCATTTCGTTTCTTAGATTATATGGAATGTTGTAATTTTTAGTACGTACATGCTCACTGCTTTTCATTCTTATCTTATGTTTGTAAAAATTATTGCATAGTAATTGATCTGCTTCGAGATTGAAAACGTTAGAATACTTCTAATATGAATTTTCTTAAATTTCTTTCACGTAATCAGGTGTTTCACTTAAATTTAATTCACTAAACAATTTATTCACTGATTTTGTCAGATGTTGAGTGTGTATTATAAATAAAATAGTTTTCTAAATTATATAATATGATATTGTTTCAATCTACACTAACACGCTCTGTATTTATATTAAGTATTTGTACATATGGAGCACTTGAGGAAATAATACTTGAACCAATAAACACAGGTTTCAACTCTTGGTTTTCAATTACTTTATTTGATTTATAATTCCACAACAATGAATCAATTCTTTTCAAAGCTTCTCACCTTGGAGGCATGATAATTTTTTACTTAGAAAATTGAAATTTCTATTAGATCTTCACCCATTTTTAGTTTCCATTCACTATAATCTATAGAACATGAAAATTTCTTGAGAAAATCTCACCAAGGATTCCATCACTTGTTAGAGGAAATGACGATCTGACGATGTGAAATTTGTGAGAAATTTCAATTTCATTTTCTAACATTACATTTGTATACGTTGTTCTTGTAAACTGAATCGATTGTTCGCTTAGACCTCGAATATTACTTGCATTTAATCAAAGAAATGTCTGCTCCCGAATCAACGATGAATGTTTAGTCTCCATCACCAGTCATGTCATACGAGTTTTTACGACATAAAGTTACTCAATGCTAAGTCCAAGTTGAAGCTTAATTCCTGCCTCCCAATGGACCAGTTTGAGAGGGCTTCAGGCAGTTTTCTGATGGTTGCGTATCTTGAGATTGTTACTCCTGAACGTTGTAGACATTACGGTAACCATAATCTTGATTTGGTTGTTGTTGATTAGAATTTCCTTGATTCCAATTTTCACGTTGTTGTCGATAATTACGTGAAAAGTGTTATTATTATTATAATTATTGTTATGTGGTTATTATTGTTGTAATGTAGATTGCTGTTTCTATATCCACTAAAACTCCACGACAGAATCTGCTTGATGAGTAGTTTCGACCTCTAAAACTGTTTTGGCGAAAAAAATTTGCTCTGTTTGACAAGCTGAAAACATTAGCGGTCGATTTTGCAGTAGACTTACGAATTTGTTTAATAAGTTGACCGGTTGACATAAATTCAGATAATTCGAAAAAAAATTTGCTCGTTCGCCTGACACATTTTCTTTAGCAGCCTTAACAGTAGCGTTATAACTGAATTTATTTCCTCTTTAATTTTATCTAAAGTAGCAGTAACTAAAGACATTATTTACTTCTAATAAAAAAATTTCAGTTGAGGTCCAGATTGTAGAGCGTGTAGAAAAGAAAAATAAGAAAGTCAATTACTCGCCCTTAATCTGGAACATTATACTAACTTAACTAATTATCACTACACTTATAGGTTTCTTACCACTTTCCACTAATCTCTCTTGGATAATTTTCACTTCCACACTTGTTGCTGCGGATTCATTGTAAGTTTGAACTTAACGTGAAGATATTCCATGATACTATACTTACCATATTAAAATTTTAATTAAATTAATGTTGTATTTGTATTGCTGATTATTTTAAACTTAAACCTTATTCAACATATTCAGCATCTTACTAGTTTTAATAACTTCCTTATGAATTTATTGTAACGATTCACTGAGTATAACATATTATGATTATAATTACAATTATATCAATAATTATCCCAACTTACTTCCAAGTAAAAACTTTTCCATCTTGGTTCTGGCTAACACCACTATATCCAGCTTGATTAATGAAAAATTCTTCTATCTCTTCTTTAGAAATATTTTACCATTTAATAAAACAATTTAACAAACTTCATTAACTTGTATTCAACGTACATCTGCAACACAAAAAAAAATACTGATTTTAATTTTTAAATCAAATTTTCTACTGATATTTTAATCATATATTTTTTTCTTCTACTTCCACTATCTTTCACCATCACAAATATATACGCCATGATTTGCCTTTTATGCAGGATCGCTTTGATGTACCACTGGGTTCTTGTACAGTGTACGTGTAAATGTCATTTAAGAGATGTACATTTTTAAATAGTACGTGACGCGTCATGAGAAAACGAACCTGATTTATCAGGCACGACCCGATATGCGTCTCTTAGGAGACTTGCAGCTAAATAAAACTTAATTGTTGCCTAAAAGCAATTCTCATGATAATTACAAACAAAATTGTTTATAATTAAACATTACGGGTATAGCTGACCCTTTTGATAAATATTGTAAAACAATAAAATTCTGTTCATTGCAACAATCCGTTTGATTTAGTAAGTTAGGAATAAATCAAATATTTGAAAACATTTGGATCGATATGATAAGCAATGTCCTAAAATTATAATATGTCGATCTGCCCATCAAGCCAATTCGGTTGGTCATTTTCCTAACGAAATCAAGTTTCTGCTTGTTTTTAGTTTCAAATAGTGAATAACACCGTAAAACCATAAGAATTAGCTTACTGATTCCATTAACGTATGATGTCCTTAAGGAACGCAGCACTATCTAGGTTTAAAAGAATAAAGCAAAATTCGCATTGGAATTATTATAAGATGCTCAGAAATCACACAAATTGCGCCATAAACAAAGAAAAAGCATCTGTTGAGAATCAGTTACATATCAATAAATTGCATGTTTGTAAGGATTTAAAATCATTAGGTAGTAAAGCATGTAAAACAGATATTTCACCACTAACCAAAAGGACTTCGACAAAATTGAAATTGTCCTTTCGATGTTGAAACACTTGTGATTTCACGAGATTCTTTCCAGTTCCACTTGATAATAAACATTAGCACAGTCAAGAACAAAAATATTTACATTTTCCAAGACTAGTGAGGACTTCCGCAATTTTCGGTTGGAAATTTTTCAGTGATGATATTTTAGTTAACGTTTTAGATCTACGCACATTCACCAAGTTTTTAGAACTAAAAGTAATGGAGAATTACATGGACTGAAAGATTCTTCTATTACACCAGTGTCAATAACTTTGTCTGCTTGTTGGTCCATTTCGTTTCTTAGATTATATGGAATGTTGTAATTTTTAGTACGTACATGCTCACTGCTTTTCATTCTTATCTTATGTTTGTAAAAATTATTGCATAGTAATTGATCTGCTTCGAGATTGAAAACGTTAGAATACTTCTAATATGAATTTTCTTAAATTTCTTTCACGTAATCAGGTGTTTCACTTAAATTTAATTCACTAAACAATTTATTCACTCGATTTTTGTCAGATGTTGAGTGTGTATTATAAATAAAATAGTTTTCTAAATTATATAATATGATATTGTTTCAATCTACACTAACACGCTCTGTATTTATATTAAGTATTTGTACATATGGAGCACTTGAGGAAATAATACTTGAACCAATAAACACACCCGGTTTCAACTCTTGGTTTTCAATTACTTTATTTGATTTATAATTCCACAACAATGAATCAATTCTTTTCAAAGCTTCTCACCTTGGAGGCATGATAATTTTTTACTTAGAAAATTGAAATTTCTATTAGATCTTCACCCATTTTTAGTTTCCATTCACTATAATCTATAGAACATGAAAATTTCTTGAGAAAATCTCTACCAAGGATTCCATCACTTGTTAGAGGAAATGACGATCTGACGATGTGAAATTTGTGAGAAATTTCAATTTCATTTTCTAACATTACATTTGTATACGTTGTTCTTGTAAACTGAATCGATTGTTCGCTTAGACCTCGAATATTACTTGCATTTAATCAAAGAAATGTCTGCTCCCGAATCAACGATGAATGTTTAGTCTCCATCACCAGTCATGTCATACGAGTTTTTACGACATAAAGTTACTCAATGCTAAGTCCAAGTTGAAGCTTAATTCCTGCCTCCCAATGGACCAGTTTGAGAGGGCTTCAGGCAGTTTTCTGATGGTTGCGGATCTTGAGATTGTTACTCCTGAACGTTGTAGACATTACGGTAACCATAATCTTGATTTGGTTGTTGTTGATTAGAATTTCCTTGATTCCAATTTTCACGTTGTTGTCGATAATTACGTGAAAAGTGTTATTATTATTATAATTATTGTTATGATGGTTATTATTGTTGTAACGTTGATTGTTGTTTCTATATCCACTAAAATCCACGACTGAATCTGCTTGATGAGTAGTTTCGACCTCTAAAACTGTTTTGGAAAAAATTTGCTCTGTTTGACAAGCTGAAAACATTAGCGGTCGATTTTGCAGTAGACTTACGAATTTGTTTAATAAGTTGACCGGTTGACATAAATTCAGATAATTCGAAAAAAATTTGCTCGTTCGCCTGACACATTGTCTTTAGCAGCCTTAACAGTAGCGTTATAACTGAATTTATTTCCTCTTTAATTTTATCTAAAGTAGCAGTAACTAAAGACATTATTTACTTCTAATAAAAAATTCAGTTGAGGTCCAGATTGTAGAGCGTGTAGAAAAGAAAAATAAGAAAGTCAATTACTCACCCTTAATCTGGAACATTATACTAACTTAACTAATTATCACTACACTTATAGGTTTCTTACCACTTTCCACTAATCTCTCTTGGATAATTTTCACTTGCACACTTGTTGCTGCGGGTTCATTGTAAGTTTGAACTTAACGTGAAGATATTCCATGATACTATACTTACCATATTAAAATTTTAATTAAATTAATGTTGTATTTATATTGCTGATTATTTTAAACTTAAACCTTATTCAACATATTCAGCATCTTACTAGTTTTAATAACTTCCTTATGAATTCTTTTGTTAACGTATTTATTGTAATGATTTGCCTTTTATGCAGGATCGCTTTGATGTACCACTGGGTTCTTGTACAGTGTACGTGTAAATGTCATTTAAGAGATGTACATTTTTAAATAGTACGTGACGCGTCATGAGAAAACGAACCTGATTAATCGGCCGTTGTCTGACGAAAACAACGCGGTATGGCGAAACCTTAACTGATAGATTCAGGCATTACGTACCATGGTACCAAAGAACAGTTTATTAGTGCCGAGATCTGTAGCCAACTAAAAGACAGATTTGGGAACTAAAGATACACTGACACTTCAGCTATAACTTTGTTTTTAGAGCGATGAAAGTTCTCAATGACATAACCATTATAGAACCTAATTACTTCCAAAAGCGGATGTGCTAACGTTATATATATATATATATATATATATATATATATATATATATATATATATATATATATATATATATATATATATATATATATATATATATATTGATTGTATGTTATTTAAAATTAACTTTTAAAGTATACACAGTAAAAGATTAACTCAGTGACTTGAAACGACCTCCACTTTTAGAGTGGCTCTTCCATCTGAGCTATCGAGGAGGCAAGTCACAATCGAATCAAACTTAAACTGTATGTACTTCCCTAGTTACGTATTATAATTTTTATACACAGAAAGAAGGATCACATTCAACTTTTCGTGAATGTCATGTGACCCAATTGCTCGGATGGAAGACTCTAGCAAAGTGGAGGTCGTGGTTCAAGTCACACTTGAGTTAATCTTTTACTGTATGTACTTTAAAAGTAAATTTTAGGTAAAATACTGATTATTTTAATAATGATTATTAAATTGAACTTTTGCGCGTTCATTAAAAACAATTTCTATAGTTATCTATTAGTGTTGCATACAGCAAATAAAAATTAACAATCAGTCACGTGTTGTCACGTGCGATTGACTCAAATGACATTCACAAAAGTTGACTTGATCCTTCATTCTGTATATAAAGTTATAATACATCGTAACTAGTGAAGTACATACAGTTCAAGTTTGAATCGATTGTGACTTGCCTCTTCGATAGCTCAGATGGAAGAGATCTAGCAAAGTATTATTAAATTGAATTTCTGGGCGTTCATTAAAAACATATATATATATATATATATATATATATATATATATATATATATATAGCTTATTCTGTAGATTTATGACTAAAGTAAATAACAATTCAAGTTTTAAAGATCAAGGAGGCGCCTGTCTATAAACAACGACTTAAGCGTTTCTGTCAAATATGCGTTATACGCAAACGATATAATTGCTCCAGTTTAACAATTTTCATTGCATTATGAATTATTCAATTCAAGAGCGTGTGTTTTCTGTGAAGTCTACATTAGAACTGGTTCATTTAAAGAAGTTCGGCGTGCATTTCGACGGCAGTTTGGAAACAATAATAGGGGCGATGCACCAACACGCTTTACAATTGCGGCGTGGGTTCGACATTGGCGTGAAAATGGCTCTGTGCAAACATTAAAAACCTGGACGTCGAAGAACGGTGCGTACGCCTGAAAATATTGAACGAGTGAGAGCTGCCTTTACAAGAAGTCCTAAGAGATCGGCTAATCGGCAATCACTTGCCCTAGGAATATCTAAGAAGTCTCCACAGAATTCTGCATAAAGATATAAAATTTCACCCCTATAAATATCAAATGGCGCATAACCTCAGTGATCTAGGCAAAGGAGCGAGGGTGACATTTGTGAAGAATTTTACATCAGCATCGTGGAGAAATTCATAATTTGCTAATGAGCGACGAAGCAAATTTTCATTTGGATGGTGTTGTTAACAAGCAAAACTTTAGATACTGGGGAGTAGAAAATCCTCACGAACTATTTACCAAAAACCTCCACAGTCCAAAAGTCGTTGTTTGGTGCGGTGTAGCATCATTTGGAATTATCGATCCTTATTTTTAAGGATGAAAATAACCGTTCTGTTACAGTTAATTCCGAACGCTACATAAACATGTTGCAAACGTTTCTTATCCCAGAACTAATTAGACGAGGACTAAATGGCGCCATATTATTCCAGCAAGATGGAGCAACGGCTCACAGCCAGAAACAGTATGAGAATTTTGCGAGATTTTTTGACGGCCGTATAATTTCCCGATTTGGAAATTTGAATTGGAGATCTGATTTAACGGGATTTTTTCTCTGGGATACCTAAAGCAAAAAGTTTTGCAAGTCGTCCAACAATTCCGGAGCTGAAGGATCAGATTCGAAATGAAATTGCAGGAATAAATGGAGATTTGCTTCGCCAGTGATGATAAATTTTGAACTTAGAATTCAAAAATGCATTGAAGTCGAAGGAGGGCATTTGGAAGACATGATCTTTAAAACTTGAATTGTTATTTACTTTAGTCATAAATCCCAAAGAATAAGCTACATATTAGTCCATTAAAAGTTAATTTACTTTGATTAGAAAGTTTTTATTCGACTTTTAAATTGTATAGTCTAAAATGAACCCTGATATATATATATATATATATATATATATATATATATATATATATATATATATATATATATATATATATATATAGAGAGAGAGAGAGAGAGAGAGACAGAATGAGATAAGACATGATGTAATTTTTCATAATTATTAATTTCAAAGTTATTTCAATCAATGCAATGTACCTTGAAGTTGTAAACAGTATTGGTAAATGATCTGCGTCAAAAATAAAATAAATAGTATTGCCAGCGTACCACGTTCATAAACCCGGAATTGATTATAGATAAAGCTAGCCTTTAGCACCTACAAATGATAATAATATGTGTATATGCAATCTGGCGCCGTATATATGAATGTGGGGTTGCGCATTTATGGCCGGAATAAAAGAATGCTAGTAATGTAACAAAAAAGTTATTAAAAATAACTAAATCTAAGTGGAGCGTTTTTGAAGTTTGATTACTATTCGAAATTCATACTTAGAGGTAACAATTTTTTATTAATTAGTTTGGCCATGTTTTCACCGTATAAAAGCTCGACATATGAATTCGTTAAATCTGTGTGTCTGCGTGTGCGTGTGTAAGCTGTTTTGTGTTAAGCAATATTGAAAATATGACTCAGATTCTGAAAAATCAAAAAATAATAGGGGTCATTATTTGTGCGAACTTTGTATCTCATCGGAAACATGGTCAAATCGGGCGTTAAGGTACAAAAATTATTAATACAGATATGACATACAATTTAAAAGTTTAAAATGATTAGTTTGTACTTGTACTGCAATGCTAGAAGAGTATTCTCTACTTGTTTGTTTCTGTTTTTATTGCTGAGTGTACACGGCTATCATATTTAATGGTACATTTCTAGACAGAAAAAATGGAATAAATTAGGTTCCTAAGAGTAACTAGAACTAAGTGTTTTTCTCACCGTTAAACTGACCTAAGTGTTCCCACGCATCCAAGTGCTCTCCAAATGCACGGTTTGCTAGTAGTGGTGCCCTATTTCTTCTCTCTTTCTTTCTTATGTATGCGTGCTCGAGCACTACGGGTGTTCTACCAAATTTGACACAACAGCGCTTGAACACGTTACAATTGACCCAAAAATTGTTTTTCTAAAAGTCAAATTTTGAATCAGTTTTAGCTGTTCAACTTTTGCAAACAACTTAGTCATCTATCAATTCTGAGGTATCTGTATTTAAGCCATTATTGTCGGTTTAGAGAAAAATAGTTGGATTATTGCACTACAAATTGGTTTGGTGCTAGTGGACTAATTACTACTTCTACAGTGTACCAAATGTGTTTTAAAATAGATGAAACTTATGAAGAGAGACAACTTTTAAAGTTAAACAAAATTTTAAATGGAATACCAACGCTAACATTTAAGAATGATCATAATTAGTCTACATGAATTTTAAACTTACGTAGATATTTGATGAAACATAACATCTGATAATAAATTTATGCGCTTCTTGTTTAGTTGAAGACTTCTTATTTAGTAAATAAAGGATTGGTTATTATATAATCACTTTGAAATGGCTTAAATTCGCAATGTGTTACATCAATTATCAAATACAGGAAGCTTAGAACAGATATTACACAAGGTCATCTACATTATATAACATTATTTATTTCGAAAACCATGTACAGAGTGATTCTACATACGTTTAGTACATTTATTTAATTATGAATAATGCACTGTATAATTAATTTGTTGTATCTCTTCACACTGCTTTTATGTAAGGTACTATTTTATAGATACATACCGGTATTAGTATGAATCATAAAATCTTATTTGAAGTAAAACCAACTATAGGTGTATTAATGAATTTATTACTAAAAATCCGAAACTTGTACGAAACAAGTGGTTGAATAAGTTACAGCAATTCTCCAGATGACTTCATCCTGCATCCATTAGAACAGTGGTACGTTCTAATGGATACGTAGGGTCTGTCGATTCATAAAAGACATACCATTCATCAAGTGTGGCAGAAAAGTTTATTGACAATTCTGAGTTTAATAAATGACATCCAGACCTACATAGATATTAATGCCAACCACTTCATTGTTAAAAAACATAGCTCATTATCATAAACTCCAAAAATTTTTTAATAAATTTCAATAAAAAATTAGTACCACTTTAACTCATAGTTATTAGTACTTTAATTTAAGTTTAACATTACTTTACAACAATAACTTCTGTTAATAGAAGAAAGTTTTGTACCATCATTAACCATAAATAAGTGTGAGTTCATTCATTTCAACCAAAAAAAGCACTGGCATCATTAGTTCTAATATATTTTTTGGTTTGAATCGTAATTTCAGCAATATATTTATATAAAACTTTATTCGTTACAGAATCGTTCATTACAACACTAGGTATGTATGTAAAACGTGCAATGGGCATAAGAACTTTAATAAGTGGTGGTTACGTATTAGTCTAGGCCACTTCCGTACCACTCTATAGGAGTGGAAAAAGTACTCGGGTTCTAAGGCCTATTACGCAATCGCACGTAATAGGCAACTTACCACCAACCCTTATTATGTAATATACTATAACATTATTAGCACAATAAAACAGTTAACTGTTAAATTAATTTAGATAACGCAATGGTTTAAATTATTTATCATTCAATATAATTAACACTCATGTTTTGGGTAATAAATCGTGTATCTATATTTACCTTTTCCACAAATTTAAAGATTTATGCAACAATTACAGATATTGTTCTTTGTAAATTCTAATAATTTTAGGAATTTCTCGAGATGCTAAAATAAATTTAATATAAGAATGCAAATATAAGCGTGCTACTAATATAACAGATAAAGATATAAACCAAATTATAGAATCTAATTTTATTTTAGGAAAAAATAGCCAGATCTTTCATAAATTTAATATTACTTAACTGCCTGGAAAATGACAAATCAGAATACCATTTAATGAACAGTGAACAATCTCGTAAATAAATTTAACAAAATTTAACCAAGTTATGATGTCAGTATAAAGTTGTGAGATCGAAATTGGTAAAAGCATTCACAAATAAAACGGACATAGCCAAATCTAACAAAGAAATGGTTTTCAGTTATTAATATCTGTAATTGTTATTACACACTGAAAACACAATGTGTACTTTTAAACTGATATTAACTTTAACTATAGAAGTTAAATTATTGGAGTGCTGTAGTTCAAATCAAACCAACCATCGTGCCTTCTTTTAAACATAATATACAAAAACCTATTTAATAGGAGATTTTCTTATTGCCAATTGAAGTCATTTGGATGTTTATTATCTCAATAGCAAAATTTCCGTATTATCAAATTGTGTTATTAATTAAATTATTTAAAGCGTACTCAGCTTCCGCAGACTTCTTCGTTCGATCCAGTCGTAAACATTTCATATGTGCTCTACGTCTAGTACGTTTAACTACGATTTGAACGTTGGATGTTTTTTTAATTTTCCTTGTAGATTTAAAAACAGTCCTAATGCAATGATCAGAGAGCATTTATTAAGTTTATTTGTAAGATTAGTTATAATAGGAATAAAAGCACCCAACACTAAGCACATTATTTTTATTGTTATGTCTAGCAAGTGTAATAATATTAGTAATATCTTTTCAGTGGATACCCACTAGCTTGTAGTGACTTTGTCATATTCTTCCAAAAATTCAGGTTCAGGTCATTTTGTTCAAACCATCGGTGTATGTGTGAGATTTTGGTAAATCCTAAAAGATAGAGAATTATTAGTTGTAGATGTTATTATGTCTAAAATATCTGGTGTAAAAAACACACGACCTTCCAGCATACATAGTGGAAATTAAAATAAATAAAATAATTTTAATTATAATATTTTTAGGGTAACCATGCAACATCTTTTTTACATGTTCATAACGAAAACAGGCAACATTGTAAAAACAAAAGCAATAATCTGTCAGAATAACATTTAAAACCTCATGCCAGATAGAGATCAATAGACATTTTCATTCATACTTAATTAACTTTTAGACTGCCATATATTAAGAAACTTTATAAACAAAAGTTATGTAAAATTAAATTTTCTTTAAAAAATACCTTTTCTTATAAAATTAATCGTTATTCAGATGTTGAAAAAATTCAAACTTACACTTAATTTTTTCCTTAGAATTTTTTGCCGCTAATTTACGCGTTGTAACAAAAAATTGCACGGAATATAATTAATCGATACGTTTAAGGTCTATATCTAGGTACTTTTATATCTTTGAAATATGCAGCTGTTTTACAACTATTTGATAAACACAAAAAACTGCACCTAATAAACCTCTCTCCGCCGCTGGATATCTCTCAAAGTCTAAACAGCTCCTGCGGAAATTAAATCAGGCTTCACACACTCACAGACACACACACTCACACACTCAAACACTCACACACTTACACACTCACACACTCACACACTCACACACTCACACACTCACAACTCACACTCACACTCACACACTCACACTCACACACTCACACACTCACACACTCACACACTCACACTCACACACTCACACACCACACACTCACACAACTCACACACTCACACCACATCACACACTCACACACTCACACACTCACACACTCACACACTCAACACTCACACACTCACACACTCACACACTCACACTCACACCACACTCACACACTCACACACTCACACATCACACACTCACACACTCACACACTCACACATCCACACTACACACACTACACTCACACTCACAACTCACACACTCACACACTCACCACACTCACACACTCACACACACTCACCCACACACTCACACACTCACACACTCCACACACACTCACACACTCACACATCACCACACACTCACACACTCACCACTCACACTCACACACTCACACACCACACACTCACACACTCACACACACTCACCACCACCTCACACACTCACACACTCACACCACACTCACACACTCACACACTCACACCACACTCACACTACTCACACACTCACACTCACCACACCTCACACTCACACACTCACACACTCACCACATCACACACTACACACCACACTCCACACCACTCACACCTCACACTCACCACTCACACACTCACACCCACCACACACTCACACACCTCACACCACACTCACACACACTCACACAACCACACTCACACTACATCACACCACACACCACACTCCACACCACACTCACACACCCACACTACACACCACACACTCACACACTACACACCACACACTCACACCTACACCACCACACTCACACACTCACACACACACTCACACACACACTCACACACCTCACACTCCACACTCCACACACTCACACTCACACACTCCACACACTCCACACACTCACACTCACACATCACCTCACTACACTCACACACTCACACTACACACACACACTCACACACCACACACACACCACTCACACCACACTCACCACTCACACACTCACACACTCACACACTAACCTTCACACGCTCACACACACACATACACGCACGCATGCACTCACACAGGCACGCGCGCGAGCACGCACGCGCGCACAACACACACACACACACACACACACACAACACACACACACACAACACACACACACACACACATACAGACACAGCATTAACGTATCATAGCCGGTCTTGGCGAAACTTGGCTAAACGTTGTAAAATAGGCTAAAAAGTCGATAGTGAAAAGAAAGTCGATTGCATAACATTCTGTTCCTGTACTGTTGTAACTAATTTTTAAATTGAAAAATTCTTAAGATTATATTTACAAGGGTATATGTTTATAAGAGATTCTCTTTATAAATCTTCTAAGAATGATTTTAACCTCTTTGGGCGATTCCAAAATAAGAAATTTTTGAATAGCGATTATCTTTTCTGTTTGGTTTGGTTTGATTCTTTCATGGGTTGCTAGTTGGCTTAAATATTCTACTGATGTACGGTGAAATTTGGATTTATACTACTGTCGTTATTTACGTGTTCTAGTAATGATTTATACTTATAGGTAGCAATTTTTTGTGTTTTAGTTTTCCCATGTTTTCACCGAATAAAATTTAGGTATATGAATCCGTTAAATCTGTGCATGTGCGTGTGACTGTGTAAGCTGTTTTGTGTTAAGCAATATTGAAAATATGACTTCAGATTCTGAAAGGTCAAAACATAATGGGGGTCACCATTTGAACGAACTTTGTATCTCATCGGAAACATTGTTAAATCGGGCGTTAAAATATAAAAATTATTAATACAGATATGATATATAATTTAAAAGTTTAAATTAGTTTGTACTTGCACTGCAATGCTAGAAGAGCATTCTCCACTTATTCTTTTTGTTTTTATTGCTGCGTGTATACGACTATCATATTTAATGGTACATTTCTAGACAGAACAAATGGAGTAAATTAAGTTCTTAAGAGTAACTAAAACTAAGTGGAGCGTTCTTGAAATTGAAATTACTATTTTAAATTTCCTGCTTAGTTGCCTAAATTATATATATATATATATATATATATATATATATATATATATATATATATATATATATATATATATATATATATATATATATATATATATATTATTTTCTCACTGTTAAACTGACCTAAGTGTTTCCACACATCCAAGTGCTCTCTAAATGCACGGTTTGCTAGTCGTGGTGTCCTATCTCTTCTCTATTTCCTTCTTATGTATGCATGCTCGAGTACTACGGGTGTTCTACCAAATTTGACCCAACAGCGCTTGAGCACGTTACAGTTGACCCAAAAATTGGTTTTCGTGGAATCTAACATACGTCCACACGGACGCGCGCGCACGCACGCACGCACACACACACACACACATACAGACACAACATTGACATATCATTGTCGCTCTTGGCGAAACTTGTCTAAGCGTTGTAAAATGAGCTAAAAAGTTGATAGTGAAAATAAAGTCGAGTGCATAACCTTCTATACCTGTACTGTTGTGACTAATTTTTAAATTGGAACATTCTTAACATTATATTTGCAAGGGTATATGTTTATTAGCGATCATTTTAAGAGACATAAGTTGAAAGGTTGTTAATTTTGCAAAGTTCTTTCTAAATTTTCTATGGTATTCAGCTAACCCTAAGAATGATTTTAACCTCTTTGAGTGATTTCAAAATGAGACATTTTTTAAGAACGATTATCTTTTCTGTTTGGTTTAGTTGTATTCTTTCATGGGTTACTAAATGACTTAAAAATTCTACTGATGTACGGTGAAATTTGGATTTATACCAATTTATACTAATGTCGTTATTTACGTGTTCTAGTAATGATGTAAAACTTTCATACTAAACAAATTTTGTTGCTTGAATCCTTAGGTACAGTGCCTATAATTCTTGAGAAAGTTACGGGTGTTTTGTCAATTCCAATGGCATTTTGTATATTATATAACGTCATTATTCTACACTGAAGGGTATTCTAACTATGGATGCATTTCTATTTGATGAAACCCTGATGCTAAATGTATTTGGTAAAATGTTGCCCAAGCTTGCCTAAAATATCAGTAATATTGCATAGCGGTTATTAACGATTTTTGGTTAATTTTTCGGTAGTCTATGACAATTGTCCACTTTTTTTACACTAGTGTCCACTTTCTTAGGTTTCTGCATTGATAAACCCTACGGTCATTATGATGATTAGATTATTCCTTTTTGTAATATTTTTTCTTTTTGTTTTCTTACATCTTCTTTATGTGCGTAATTGTACCTATGTGATTGTGTGCGTACTGGATTGAGCTTGTCCGTAAAAGTTAACTGGTTGTCGGAACGGTTTTTTGAAAGCTACTTTTTCTTCAGGATTAAAAGGGTCTGTACTTAATTCTGCAAGATAAATTTCGTTGTTTCTGTTGTTATAGTGATGGGTGAATTGTTCAACGTGATAACATTTGTACTGTTGTTGATCGGAGCGCGTTGCGTATATTTGGAAAATGTTGTTAGTAATACGGGTAGTATGCGATAAACTATGTCCGAATTGTAAATCCGCTTTTTATGTTTAGGATGCTATCAGGTCTTATGCCGGGATCATTACATGTTTCGAGTTCTAGCATTGTAATTAATTGATCGCTAAGTTTTACATTAATTCGTTTTGAAATTGAAGGTGTAGGGGGTAATTCCCTTTTTTGAGTATTGAGGTCGTTTCTATATTGTAGGGGTGCCTTTGCTTGTTGATTAGTGAGTATTTTATTTCGTAAGTCCAAGTTTAATTATTTTACTTATTTGCATAAATGGTATGTAATTGGGGGTTAAATTGTTGAAGTTTAAATTAGGATCAGGATTGTGAAAATCTTGCTTATGCATATTTTAATGGTCAAAACCATTAACGTTATCAATAAGATAATGCGTTTGGTGTGCATCTTAGAATTGATTTAATTTGTGTTGCTGTAGAGCTGGAATTTTTGTAATTTCATTTGGATGATTCTCGAGATAAGTATGATCGATCCTCAGTCTGAGTGGTATATATATATATATATATATATATATATATATATATATATATATATATATATATATATATATATGAATCATTTTTCTTAAAAACAGTAAAAGATGACGTGATCTTTAGGGTGGGGGGGCTTAAAGAGTTTTTGGTTTTTTATTCATTTAGATGGTCTCTAGGGGAAAGATGGCAGAGTTGCTCGAGAGCGTATGAGTTGAACGTTATGTAGACTGTGCGCGTGTGCCTAGAGATCCTCAACATAGCGTACAAATTGTAACCTTGCACTGCTCGTGGATTATAGTTTTATTTATTTACCACGGAGAAATTTTGTGGTTGTGTTCGTCGATTTATATTGGGGTTGATTATCCATCGAGTTGGGGAAGTTTTTATATTAGTACTTCCCGACTGGTTGGATTAGCTCATGCTTGTAGCGGATTTAGATAATTATAAGCACTGTACTTTTGTATTGTTTTACGTATTCTTGGAAAACTGCGCGGAAATGTCATTAATTGTAACGTTGTACCAACAGCTGTTCGAAAATACTTAATAAATGCTGGATATAGGATTGATAATATATTTTGCGTATATAACAAAGAACTTGGTGTAAATAAGTTACTGATTTGTGTGCATGGAACCAGGTGGACAGAAAAAAAAGACGCCTAGATTAAGTTAAAGATTTCACTGTTCCTTTGCGATTTTTAATTTAAACAATTGGTTAATTCACCTGACGATACTAACAGTTTTCGTTCACTGCAATGATTCGTGTTTGTAGAAAGAATTGAAGATTCAACTGGTATTTTTCGATCTACAAACGAAGGGTTAATTCCAAAATACTATTACTTACTTTGTATTTATTTGTAAAAATTAGAGAACGTTGATTGTCGTAATGATAACGGTTGAAAAACAATATCCTTGAAATCTAACAGGATGATTAAACAAAGTGAATGTAGGAAATGAGGAACAGTCAAAGGATAAACAAACAAATGGAGGTTAGGCAATATTAGTCAAATGAGAATTAAACTCATATGCATATAAAAGAAATTGATTTCGCGTTTATGGGTTTACTCTTTCTACTACATTTGCTTATTCAATACCGTCAAATGCACTACGAAAGTTCACCATCCTTATTTAATTCACTGTTTTATATGAGAAGACAGTATAAACAAATTGGATAGCTGTATTCATAAAAATTAATAACGTAGCGGTAAACACTCCTGGCGAGGATAATATGTGACTTGTTATAAATATTTAGTCCACAAATGTTTATCTAAACAGAGGATCTATTCAATATGGACAATGTTACTAAATAGTCTATTTATATAATTACCTTTGTTATTCCTTCGAAGAGCCATTACTAACACTCATAAGATTGTTCAATTATATTAAGCGTTACTTTGGCACAAGAATACTGAATTAAGTATAAATAACGTGTATGTAAACTACGTATCCACCCACCGCGATATGACATATAAATGGACATTAGCAATGTTCATTAAATAATTTTAATATAGATTATTTTAAGCTAAGATATAAATTTACAAAAGAATATTTTGAACCTTTTTGTTTTAATAAAATGAGGTTAAAATATATATCAAATCTTAAATCAAAGAATTTAACGAAAGAAAACCTTCCTATTTAACAATACAACGAAGCATAAAGAATGAAACTTAATTTTACTTCATTAGCAAAACATTACGACTTTTAACAAACGGTAAAACCTGCAGCAATGTAAAATACAACGTTTCATTTTCGACAATGAAACTTTTTACCCTCAAGCAACTTGGTAATTATACTACGCCTCTTAATTATGATTGTTACAAAAACTTATTTAAAATTCAATTGGTAATTTTAGCACTAATTTAAAAAAATATGAAAGAGATCATTTGCATATTTAAACCTTCATACACTAAATTGCACACTACAATTCTACAAAAAACATTAAACCAGTTAAAAGCAATTAGAAAAATCCCATACAGAAACTTGGCACTGAAATACGATGTTTTATATAAAAAAAACCTTTTTCCAACTTTTCAAAGTAATGTTTCACACTCTGAGTAGCATTGATAGCAATATGATTTATTGGTTCATGCATAAACATTTTTTGAAGTATTTTTTAAAGAATCTGTATATTTACTTTAAACTTACCAACTGATCTTTTTAATTGTTTATATATAACAAACTGAATTTTAAAAGTTTGATTGTCAAAAAGATACACATTATTGAATAATAAGAACAGAAAAGTTAAATGTAACCCACATTTATGCAAAATACTTCGACATCAAAATTTATAGCTTAACACGTTCAGGACAGTATGTAACATAGGATCTTTACCTATACTCACTGTGGTTAGTACATGTAATATTTACTTTGTTGTAACTTACTAAAGAACAAAAATAGAATCTGGTATGTTTGATTGAAAGTCTCTGCATAGGAGCTCCTAATTGAGTATCAAGGCAATTTCCTCCCAACCCCATATGCTTCTTCTGTCTATGAAATATGGAAGTCCAAAGGACTATGATATGTAGTGATATCTTCTATCTCCTTTTCTACCGGGTAAATTTATACCCAAAATGTATTACTCTTGAAATTTGACGGACCGATACAAGTAATGTGGTTGTTCAAACAATATTGCTACCAGTTTTGCTATTCCGAATACTATTTATTGATTCAGCGTCAGATTTGTACACTACGACTTAATAATTGTTTTGAATAATGCAAGAATAAAGTATCTGGTGTGGAATACCGCACGACCTTCAAGCTGCTAAATGGAAACTAAAAGAAATGTATTAATTTTGATTTAAATATTTTTAGGACAACTATTATACTCTTTTTTATACGTTCATAACGAAAACAGACAACTTTGTAAAAACAAGAACAATAATCTATAATGACGTTTAAAACTTCAAGTCAGATAGAGATTAATAGACATAAATACATGTTAACTTCAAAAAATTCCAAAGCCGGCCGCTTCTACAAGATATCAATAATACAGTTTAACCAATTTCATTCATATTTAATTCATCTATAGACTTACCTTGTATTATATTAAGAAACTTTATAAAGAAAAGTTATGTAAAATTAAATTTTCTTTAAAATAATATTTACACTTTTTTTTTAAATTAATCGTTGTTAAGATATTTAAAGAACACTTAAATTCTACCTTAGCAATTTCTTTGCCGCTAAATTATGGGTCGTATCAAACAATTGTATAGAACATAATTAATCGACAGGTTTAGGTTCTATGTCCAGTTATTTCTATATCTTTGAAAAATTCAGTTGTTTTAGAAATGCTGGATAAAAACAAAAACTGACCCTTATAATCTCCCTTTCCGCTCAAAGCTAATCAGCTCCAAAGCCCAATGAAAACAAGCTTAAATACAAAATTTTAAGTAGGTAGGTATTTTCGTTCTGGAGATACCGTGGTTACTAACATACATACACATACACAGACATACCTACCTACCTTTAGAACGCAATTCTTTTCGGATAACTCATTTGTGCGGTGGATGAGGCGTGGGATTTAAAAGAGTTAAAATAAAAAAACCTAAAACAGAGGGCGCCAACAGTCTCGAAGACTGTAAAATAAATATTTATTTTATAAAATCAAAGTCAACAATTTTATAAGTCCTTCCTTTTTTGTTTGGTATATAACACTGCCCAACAAACTAAAATTTTTTTTCTGTTGATTAAGATCTGGCACTTATTTTTAGCTAATATTGGTACGCTAATGCCAAATATGAAACCCGTTTTTTCCTATCACATCAAGTTTTTTTTCTACGGCATTTCAAAAATTCTTGAAAATCGTTAACTAAATGCAGCAAATTCTTAATTGTTCAAAGAACTTAAAGACATTCCACATACATTTAAGTCATTAGCATAATGTACACTTGTATCTGACAATAATATGTAAGTACTTAATGATGTAATTAAGTAATAAACAATTATAAAGCAATAGAAGTCTATTAAGTTAATCATCATCGTTAAGTGAACATAATAGGGTTTTTCGAGATTTTATTAGAAAGTATTGATCACTTAGGACTATTTAAAAGTAGGAAAGGGTGATAATAAAATGTTAGTTACTTGTTAGTTGTTACTGAAGAGACTACATCATCTCTACTACTCGAAGATGTGTAAATAGTGCCGATTCCTTCTGCTACATTTGTGGCAGCTTCACCGTTCCCAGTCAAAGGGCACATATTAGTGCTTTCGTTAAGAAAATGTATTTGTCTTATTTTCACGTAAAACTTGGCGATCAAGGCAAGTCATGGGCTCCACATGAAGTATGTAAGCCATGTGTGGAAAGTTTGCGCATGTGGAGCAAGGGAAAACGCCAGAAATTAACTTTTGGTGTTCCAACGATATGGCGTGAACCGAAAAACCACGTTGATGACTGCTATTTTTGTTTAGTTCACACCTCCGGTTATAATAAGAAGAATAAGAATCAAATTATATATCCTAATATCGACTCCGCGATTCGACCAGTGCCTCATTCCGATGAAATACCCGTGCCAGTTTATGAAGAGCTTCCTTCACTTGAGTACTCAGATGCTAAACCCATGTCAGATGGTGTTGAGGAGCAAGATTCGGATATAGAGTCTGACCGTGAAGATATAATTTATAATTGTGGACCACAATGTTTTACTCAAGCAGAATTGAATGATTTAGTCAGGGATTTGGGCCTATCAAAGGAATCATCGGAACTGCTAGCTTCAAGATTAAATGAAAATAACTTACTCCAGCAAAGTACGAAGGTAACTTTTTATCTGAGTACGGAAAGTGTTCTTGTACAATATTTTAAATAGGAGTGTGAATTTGTTTATTGTAACAATGTGCCAGGTTTGCTAACTAAAATGGGCGTTGTACAATATGACCCAAGTGAGTGGCGTTTGTTTATCGACGGTTCCAGCAGAAGCCTCAAGTGTGTCCTGCTACATAACGGGAATATTTTCGGTTTAACTCCTATTGGATATTCCGTTCAATTAAAGGAAACATATGACGACATTCAGAAGGTTATAAAGTTACTAAAATATACAGACCATAACTGTGTGGATCTCAAAATGGTAAACTTCTTATTTAGCTTTCAAAGAGGGTATACAAAATTTCCGTGCTTTTTGTACCTCTGGGATAGTCGAGCTAGAAAACAATACTGGATTCAGAAAGATTGGCCTCCCAGAACATCCTTAGATGTTGGAGAAAAGAATATTATAAGTCAGCCTTTAGTCGACAGAGAAAAAGTAATTTTTCCACCTCTTCTCATAAAATTGGGTCTTATGAAGCAATATGTTAAAGCTCTAGATTTACAAGGTAACTGTTTCCAGTACATACGTAAAAAGTTTCCACGACTAAGTTACGAAAAAATTAAATCTGGCGTATTTGATGGATCTCAAATTAGAACGTTAATGAGAGATCCAAATTTCATCAACTCTATGAACGAAGCCGAAAAAGAAGCCTGGACTTCATTCACGATGGTAGCGAACAATTTTCTTGGAAACAAAAAAGCCTTGAATTATAAAGAACTAGTGCAATCAATGCTTGAAAATTTTCACCGCATATGTTGTAACATGAGCATAAAGCTTCATTTCCTTTATAGTCATCTTGATAGGTTTCCCGAAAATTTAGGTGCTGTAAGCGATGAACAAGGTGAGAGATTTCATCAAGATTTAAAAACCATGAAAACTCGGTACCAAGGAAGATGGGATCCTCATATGATGGACGACTACTGTTGAAGTATTCAAAGGACTGCCAAAGCAACATTCACAACAGAAAGTCTTACAAACGAAAATTTATTCCCTGATTGTTGTTTTTCTTTTTACAAATACTCTTGTAATTTTTCTATGATTATTGTGTAAATACTTGAACTACACTAATATTGTATTTAAATAAATAAATGAATTATTACAATTTTATAGTTTGTTTATATCGTATCAGTAGTAACAACTTAACCGCATTAGTGATTTTTCAAAAAGTATAGTATGGTATAGAATTTAATTTTGACGTGATACGCAAAAACTAATATGATTGTCGGATTCAGCATACCCAAATTAGTAAAAAACAAGTCTAAAATAGAAGTCAAGAAAAAATGTGTTGGGCAGTGTAATCGTTGGTACACTAACAAAATAATATTGATGGTGGTGCTCGCACCAATAAGGGTTACACAACATACAAAAAAATTACTGCTAAATTAACACTGGGAATAACTCTAAGGCAATTAAACAAGCGCTTGCTTTATCCCGGAGTGTCAACCCAAATATTGGTTGGACTGGTATGTCCCCCTTATTTAGTAGACAAAAACAATATTCAAATAGGAACAAGCTAATTCTATACCTAATAATTATAAATTACTTACACTGTTTAAAAAATATATGCTCTAATATTGAATAGAAAATGCTACCTTAACAGACTTCAAGTCTTAAATAAATATAAAATCGATATGAATACATTTACATGTCAAGGTGCTCCTTTAATAGAGAACAACATAAGAATTTGCATTTGTATTTTACAAAATTACAAAACGGTCATCAAAGAATTTCCAATGTGGAACCTAAAGAGTACTTCTCAGTAACTGAAGAGAAAAATTAGACATGCAACAGTTAGCTAGGCTAAGCATTAGTGTGACACATAAATTCAGTTTCAACCAGTGAGGCAGAGTTGTAGTTTTACAACTGGTTACTCGATTTTAATTTACTGTTAATTAGGTTGGCTAAAGGTCATTAATAAAAGCATGAAGTCACATTTCAATCTAATAGTGAGCACAAGATAGTAAGCAGAAATAGTAATCTAGTTCAGCCGAAACACTAAAATATACACCGAGCAATATGTACACAAGCAAACTTAAAGATACATAAAGCAATACAAAACCAGAGAGAAAGCGTCTATCTTAGGGTAGACCTGTCTCCGATCTGGTTAAGAGGTTCTTGTACTGGATTTCCAGTAAATAAGCTCATGTAAACCTTGCAAAATAACCTCAGATCTTCCTAATTAATGTCCCCAAAGAAGAACAACACCAAAAATATAAGCAAATGTAAACGTAAACATAAAACGCAAACCTAAAACGACCTACAAAAATAGTACAGATACAGTGTAAGAAATTATTTCTGAAACAAACCTGTTTGAATACAGATCGTTTATGCCAATTAATCTAAATTCAATTCCATCGAGTAAACACGCAAAAAAGATATCGGTGAGCTTCTATATTTAAAAAGGAGAGAATCAAGTCTCTGGAAAGACAGCTAAAAATAAAAGAAAAACGTTACCTTGTGACAAAAGGTTATGTTATACGCACCAGGTTAAGCAAGTAAAAATAATGAAACCTCTGTAAACAGAGTGTGAATATTTTAAATACAAAGCAATTTCAATCCCATATCAGTTTGGATGGTTTAAAAATTATCAGGAATGTAATTAATTTCTTCACTCGTGTATTATGCCATTTCAGCAAAAATCACTTCCGCTAACTCGGGGCCAACCGCCCAACTATATCACCATAGATGTTAAAAATTAGAAAATCATTGACGTTTAAAACGTAAACGCTCAATGTTAGTTCATGAAAATAGATTAATTGATTACCAGGAATGGAATCAAATTGTGAAATAATATTGACACTAAGTGTTTTAATGTGTTTGTGACAAAAATAAGTAACCGGTTTCGGACCGTAGCAGCACCCCCCCCCCCCCCACCTAAAGGAGAGCCTGGCGTAATCAAAATTAAAGGAAAAATAAACTCCTAGAAAACATAACCCAACTCCCTAGCAAAACCAAAAGCCCCTGCACAGAATTTTGAAACCCTAACAAAGCGGGCAAACACCGAAACACCACGTGACGGACGTAACTCACCCCCGAACCAACAACATGCACTATCGAAGATTTTTTATACCAGAAGAGCGGACACCCTGGCTCAAACTCCCACGTGAGCCCGTCGGCATTCGGCCGGCACTAGGTCATAACAAACTAAAAATAAAACTAAAAAGTAAAACGCAAATTTACAACGTTCTCCAACCTTACTCGTTATTCGGTGCTCATAAATCCAGAGCGACCCTCAGTGGCATCACAAGAGCTTGCGTGGAGTCAGAGAAGAGGCGAAAGTAACTCGAGAAAAGATTGTTGCGACGCATCTTACCGCTCCCACCCCTATCCACTAAGAAGGGGGAATCGGACAAGCGGGCACGGCAGGGGTGCGTCTTATACCCCTAGAATCTTGGCATTCCCTCAAAGAGGAGAAATGAAAGGAAGCAAGAAGAGTAGAAGATAGATCGGTTTACCAAAGATTATCTCGATTTTGTGCTCAGCGAACTCCACATTCTTCAAACGCGCAGCGTAAAAGAAGATATACCGTAAGGCGGTACAGCCCTCAAAACTAAAACATAAATGAACCGCGATCAACTAAAAAAAAGGTGTAAGTTAAGTTGTTGGGATCACAAAGCGGATATGAGTTTTGAGTTTGGGTAGGTTGTTGGGTATCATCATCCCACACTCACTCATTCATCTAGACATACTGCTGGATTACCCCCCCGTTCGCAACCCCTGACAGACTATAGTGCCGCCGAGGTAAAAAACCTCACCCTAACCTAAATCCAATCCCATCCCCTGTTGTGCTCAGAAACTCACCCAAAAAATAGAAAAAGGGTTGAAGGGGTCTGGTGTTCGAGCAGAGTCTACACTCGAAGAACGAAAGGACAGAAGTGAGTGAACCCCTAAATAACCTTCCCTACTTGAAAATCACCTTCAGCCACCCAAAAAAAAAGCAACACAACAAAACATCTAGTGTAGTCTTGAGTACCAAAGGTATTGGCGAAATAATAAGAGACCTAACGAAAAACTTGTTTTTTCCATATCACATTAAGTCAAAACATTTTTGCACTCGGTAAATCTCAGCAAGGTAGAGATTCCACTCGAGCACCAACGCTCAATTCAAAAATGTAAAAATAATTCATACTCAGTATGTACAGAAGTACAAGCGCACAAACTAGTGCAAAAAGGAAAGGGGTCAAGTAAAATTAAACTCCACCACAAGGACTAAATGTCCCTGGGCACAAAGTAAAAAGAAAATTAATTAATCCAAATCGTAGAAACTTCTACAACCTCTAAAAAAATAAACAAAACTATCGTTTCGCCAAAAAATAAAAAATTAAATCCAACATTATACTCAAGATACAAAGGTATAGAAAAAGCGCAATGTAGTTCAAAGATAGTATTCGTTGGCGTCCAAAGGGGGATGCGATTTAAAAGCCTTGACATGCCACACACCACCGTCCTTACCTTTCTCTTTAACTAATCGATAAGTCAGAGGTCCAGTAATTTCTTTTACAACACAGCGAACGTACTTAGGAGCTCACTTGCTACTGATTTGCCTAGAAGCATCCGACAGAGCAAATCTTCGTTTTCACACTACATCGTGAGGTTTAAAGCAAACGGTACGTTTCCTAAGATTGTAACGTCTGGAACTAGCATTGTAAGCATTCTGAAGTCGGTTACCAACGTCTCGGAATATATATATATAATATATATATATATATATATATATATATATATATATATATATATATAATTCTATGTATGTATACCATTTTCAGACACCTAGGTCAAAATAAGAGCAAAAAAAAAAACGGATGCTAGTCCATTTGTTAATAAAATATTTAACTGATGGTAATAAATTCATTTAAATTTAACGATTCAATTATTGGTTTTAAGGAAAAAAAAATTGGTTGTAAAAAAATTGACTTCAGTTATGCAAAGTTTGAATAATTCCCACATTTTCTCCAAGTGACATCATCCCTATATTACTTTAAATTATAAACGCTTTCTTAAAGATTACAGATGCTTTAAAGTAATCTCCACTATGATAGTTAATCATTTAAATCCATTCTTTTAACGCAAAACGTTAAATTTGGGCAGAAATCGTAAATCCAAACGTAGGCATTAAAAATTTTACAAGTAGGCCGTTGAAAACAAAAGTTTACGTGATTGAAACTTTGTTTGTTTTAACACAATACTAAATGACACAAGTAGCAATTATAATATTTAGATTTTGAGTGTGTTTAATGTACCTACGTTATCTTGTCGTTAAGGCGTGAAGGCCGTCATACAGAGATGTAGTTCGTGTTTGTTGTTTTAATTCGTTCCTTGTTGCGATCATTGTTAGTAATATGTTCTTGTTCTAAATTGTTTTGTTTTGTATAATTATTTGATACGTGTCACTTATAAAAAATATGTGTTTTATTGTTAAATACAAAACACTGGAGATTACGAGTTCTAAAATGCAAAAATGACATTAACTTTTGTTTTTCATAGCTTAGGAAATTTTAGTGCCTAGTTTCCCCTTTATGATTCCTGATCAAATTTAACGTTTTGCATTAAAAAAGTTGGTTTTAGAAAATTAACTATCATAACGGGGCTTATTTAAGGCATCACTAAATTTTCAGAATGTGTTTGGAATTTATAATAATATAGTAATGATGTAACTTTGAAAAAAATGGGAGGGTTAATCAAACTTTGCATCACTGAAGTCAATTTTTTACAAACAAATTTTATTTTTCCTTAAAAACTAATAATTGGATCGATAAATCTAAATTAATTTATTACCATCAGCTAAATATTTCATTAACAAATAGACTAGCAGCCGTTTTTTTGCTTTTACATTGACAAGAGGCTGCTATTGGTCAAAAAGTGCCAAAAAATAAAATTTAATCTAGGTGTCTGAAAATTGGTATACATACTTATAATTAAAAAGGAAATAATTTTTTTAAATAAAGTTTTTAAAAATTATGCCAAAAAACGCATTTTTTGTACATTTATTTTTTTAAATGGCAAATTTGACAGATACCCAAGAGCAACAGGTTCAAATTTTCTGTGTAATTTTGGATCAAATTCCAAGCACCAACTGAGGTCAAAGTCAAATTTCACCTAAAGTTAATAATAAAAAATTTTCCCATATGATGCGGACTTTATCTATATATATATATATATATATATATATATATATATATATATATATATATATATATATATAAATAAAACATGAAACCAAAATCAATACTAACCGTGCGTGAGGAACACTTCCCACAAGTCAGTCGCAGCTCTATCCTGAGGTAACGTAACTGCCATCTTTTCGATATCAGGTAGGGTTTTTCCATAATAAGACTTCCCAATACAGAATCAAACCCTACGGCAATTTGGAAAAGCAGTGCATTGACTGCGGCTATTTTTGGTACTTCTGTCGGCGGTGTCTTCTTCGGTCGCTGTGTAGCTTTAATCTTCTGTCGCGTGAAGGTTGAGAGAATTTCAGCCATCCCCTGTAGCGCGGAGATGGTCCCCACCACAGTTAACACACTTTGACCGGTTGCTTTGGGGTTTCGTGCATTCACTGGTGTGGTGATCGCTAGCGCGCTTCATAAAGCGTGTCACTGCTCTGGTAACAGCCCCATTCCAGTTTTCCACCGGAAGTCCTCCGTGATGACTCCGAGGCGAACGACGTGCTCCATCTTTCGGATCGTCTGTTAATGGGCGCACCAGCACAAGGAGGACAAGGTGTCCTCGCTATTCTATTCTCAAATAAGACAAAACTTAAATTCCTTTTAGTGTTAGCCCTGGTTAACGTCAGCCTCGGAAAGGTCAACGAGCGTGCCACGTATAACCATCTTAGCCAAGCGCTTGCTCTTTGCGGAGTGTGATATGGAGTGCGACAACTTGCCCATATAACTCATCAGTGTGTCCGATAAGAAAGGCTGTATTCGAATTCCCACGTAGATGGCCTTGGCCCTTGTAAAGACGATCCCTGTCGATCGAGTTCTCGGGAGAAAGCAACTCAGTTCTCCTTCTGTCAAAATATTACCGGAGATATTTTATCCCTGGTATCTATCCCAATCGTCGTCTTATCCACTGCTGTTGGGCTATCTGGAAACTCCTCCAGTCTTGTTCGGCTGTTCCTCTGTATCTCGCAGTTGTCCTCGTCGGCGCTAGTGGATCACTGACTGGGGTGTTCAGGCTGTATCGGTGTGAGGATGGCATTGGATATTGTCCGAACTGTTAGTGGGGACTGCACTAACCGGGCCACGTCTGGCTGCGTCTTCTTCTGCATTATACTGTTCTTCTGTCGAATTGGTGATAGGAGCTTGCTTGGCGGCGGTCTATCAGCTATACCGGTTCTTCCGACAGCTGCACACTGATTGACATACACGTTGTCGTGCAGTCTTGCTAGTAGTCATATATGAGCTACATCGTTAAAACGATGCCCTCAGATGTGTTCTTTTTTTCAATCAACTTGAGCTAAATTGTCGATTGGATCCCAACATTGGAGTGAATAATGTATTCATAATTTCACAAAAAATAATGGTGCGGGATTTAACGGGGTGAAAAGTACTGGTAGTTGAAGGGTAAAACGACTTAGTGACTGGTTTCCTAAAATTCAATACCCAAGATTTAAGTAATTGCTACATCATGTTGTCAATGGTACCGGTATCGTATATTGTTGTTAAAGTTGTGAATCGTTTTTCTTGTGTTTGGCATTCCCGATATTTGTACCGCAAAAGAAAACTCTTTATGTCAGCACTAAAACAACAGTGTTTTTGGGTATAAATCCTTCTTAATGTACATTTTTAAAATTTGATATAATATAAAAATGTTTATAATAGTTATATATCTTAGATCATGAATGAAGCAATTGGCTTTCAAGGATAGCACAAAGATATAGAATTTGAATTTACACTGATAATATTGCGAAAAAAGCTTTATATATTTCAAATAAAAAAATAATAGGTATCGAATGTTTAAACAAGCAAAACACTAGTACTTCCGTAAATATTTGGGTAAAGTTTATAAAAATAAAGTTATGTGATGAAAAGAATGCTTTTGATGCCTTTGTTCCTAAAAAGAATAACGTCTACTTCAGTTTGGGTACATTTTTCACATATCAACGAAATAAGCTTTGTAAGTGTGATACACAGATACAGCAAAGGCATCTTATCTGTTTGTTTCTAAGCTTTAAACAGTGTCACGAGTAGCGTGCTACTTATAGTATGATTGATTTAAAGCTGCTTTAACTTTGACATTTTATGTAATTGGCAATATTGAAACACAGTTTGCATGATTAAATTCACTTAGAAGTTTCAATGTTGAATTAAACTTTCAAACTAATATAGTTTACCATCGAGCTGTATATTACTTTTTAATCGTAATAACGTTGCGTAAATACGATTATTAGCTCAAAAACTGATTTGACAGAAACAGTTTTTTACCTATTTAAAGAAGTGATAAAATTTTTACTTTCTTAGGTACTATGCATAAAGAAAAAAGTATGGGGTAAGTTTTACAGGATTTGAAGGTTTTTATAGTAATTCTAGACTTTTTACCGCTAGCACCGCCGGTTATTGTAAATATCTAAAACTGCAGTGGCCGGCCATTTTGACCTCTGGACAAGAATTTTGAGATGTATTCTTTATATATTTTACACTTAATTGAGAACGAAACATAAAAAAACACATTTTAGGTAAATATTAATTTTAATTAAAATCAAATTGATTCTAATACATTTAGAATTCGGTGCAGTTTTACTTGCTGTATTACGCTCTACAGTTCAAACAAACAACGGTCTTTGTTACACTTCCACATTTTCCACAAAGATATTTGTTACACATTGAACAAACGTCAGCAGTTTTATTTTTGTCACATTTTTTAATTTGGCACTGATGACGTTTTTTAGGTTTCATTGTATCAGATGTGCTTGTACTTGCATAAAAATCTTGTTTTGAATCGAAATACTCTTTTCTTAGTTCCTCAGTCTCTTTTTATTTTGCTCCCTACGACTTCCTTATAAACTATCCAGGAGTTGATTGTGCCAAGATCTGAAATATTGTAAAACACATGAACTGACCATCTACGTGAACCAGCTTTCGTAGAATATTTTCTAGTCATTTGGTCCAACACACCTACTCCAAACTTTGTTTCATTGTAATACAACACTGTCTCAGGCTTCTTCTGTTTGCCATCATCTATAGCCACAGTTGGATGTAGCATACTTAGCAATATGACATTTTTATTAACTTTACTCTGATAAATTGACAAGGTACTTTTATGATTTTTCATTACTGTGGTAGAACATAATTCTGCGCTTTTATTCTTGATACAAATTGGCAGTTCCCTTCTGGCTCCGTTCATTGTTCCTACTTTTGTTTTGTTCCTTTTTACTAACATTGTTCCTAACTTTCGGCTGGTAAAAAAGTTGTCGGTAGTAACATTTCTACCCATATTTAGGAAAGGTTCCATTAATTTTAAAACAACATATGGAAGGAGTTGGTTGTTAGGACGCATATCATCTTTTCCTAAACAAGGAAAACCATTCAGGAGATATTTAGGATTCATATCAAAAGCTAGCCAAAATTTTACACCAAATTTATCAGGATTATACGCCATATATTTTGTAAATCTGCATCTAGCTTTAGTAGGAAACAGTTGTTCGTCCACTGTAGGGAAAAGTGATCACCCTTCGTACACGGGGCACATTCGTACTGTAAGCATAACACTAAAACTAAATGACGCACAAAGACGAGTTTACTTGTATGCATAGATATATCACCCGCCATATTGCTTTAAGAACATCGCGCCAATCGCGTCATTCTATGAGTGCCAAAAAGCCGCCACGTGTTTTCGCGCCTAGTGAGTAATTTTTTTACTGAAGTTTACCATCGCATTGTAAGTAGAATTTTTATGTTTTTGACAAAATGATGATGGCGTATTCATGTTGGCATTGATTATTTTGCGTTTTAATAACTATTTTACATATAAATTAGAATTTATATAAAGTTGTATTTAATATTGCAACGCTTGGTACATTCTTGTACTTACGGGTGCACGTTCGTACTTACGAATTCTCCTTAGATCGCATTAAAAATCATTTGTTCTAGCAAATTTAATGTCATGATTTTTAAAAACTAAGTCTTATTAAATTTTAATATTTCGTTGCAGAATCATGGTGCGAAAATATAAAAAACATAGGAAGCCAAGAAGTAGATGAGGAGTCCGTAAATTCAGCAATTGAGGAAGTAGTACTAGGACGTTTGTCTTATAGAAAAGCCGCGTTGAAATACAACATCAAAACATCAACGTTGGAAAGCCGAGTGAAGAGATTTAGAGATGCTGTCAAAAATGATAAACCCTCACGTACTTTTCTTTCCAAATTCACAAGTCTACAAGTCTTCTCCTTAGAGGAAGAGGCGCGTTTAAATGACTACATTAGTAATTGTTGCAAGATGCATTATAGGCTCACGACAGTACAAATTCGCAAACCTGCTTATGAATACGCTAAAGCAATGTAAAGTATCCAGCAAAATAGGACGAAAATCAAATGGCTGGCTTAGAGTGGATGCGTAAATACAGGGAACCAAATGCAAATCTCAGTTTGCGAAGGCCAGAAAACACCAGCGCTGTACGATCATTCGTTTTTAATAAAACCGCAGTTACAGCGTTTTATAATAATTTGACCGAAGTCTTCCAGCGACATAATTTTACTCCCGACAGGATATTTAACTTTGATGAGTCCGGTGTGTCTACTGTTTTGGACACTCCTAAAGTTTTGGCTCCTAAATCACAGAAACAAGTTGGGCAAATCGTTTCAGCAGAAAGAGGCGAACTTGTTACTTTTGGTGCTATAATTTCAGCAAGTGGAAATACTATCCCACCGCTATTTGTATTTCCACGTGTGCACTACAAAGACCATTTCCTTGAAGGTGCACCTGAAGGAAGCATCGGGGCTGCAAATAGAAGTGGATGGATAAATACTGACATATTTGTTTCAGTATTAAAACACATTCAGAAGCACACACTGAGCTCTAAGGATCATCCGATGTTATTATTATGTGATAATCACGAAAGCCACATCAGTTAACAGGCTATAACGTATGCTCGAGATAATAGAATAACGTTTTTGTCTTTTCCTCCACACACAAGCCATCGCTTGCAACCGTTAGATGTTGGAGTGTTTGGGCCTTTTAAGTCTAAGTTGAAAATAGCGTTTAATAACTGGCATATCATGAATCCGGGAAAAACGGTCAGCATTTACATTATTTCTAAACTGGTTAAACTTGCGTATATGGAATCTTTTACAGCGAAGAATATTACAAGTGGATTTGCTAAGCCAGGCATATGGCCGTTCAATGAAATGGCCTTCAACAATGAAGATTTTGCCTCTATTAATGTGTATACTTCAAATACTTCTGAAAATATTGCACCCAACCCGGAAACAAATTCTGTCACTCTAGAACCACAACCTTTTATTAGTTTGCCACCGGATGATATGAATGGGGAAGATCTGCTACCAGAGAGTAATAGAATACAGTCTCGTCCGTCATCTGCTTCCTTGTTCCAAGATCACCAAGAAATTATCACCGAAACTTGCGCACCTTCCACCTCTACAGCCGAGACTACACCAGAACCGACTATTAATATTCCCATAACACTAGAAGTCATAAGACCCTATCCTGCAGTTGTAAGAAGCAGAAATACCAAAAAAGGAAGAAAACCGGGCAAGTCCTGTATTTACACTGATACACCTGAAAAAAATGCACTAGAAGAGAGACATAAACAGAAAGAAATGAAAAAACTAGAACTGGAAAGAAAATCCAGAGCTAAGGAAGTGAAACGTTGTGTGCTTTCAAAACCAAAGAAAAAGAAAGCTAAAATAATAGAAAGTGATTCAGAAGAATCCGAAGAATCCCAAATAAGCTGTACCTCTCCGCTGGGTTTCGAAACCGATGAAGATTCCGATACAAATAATGATGTGACACTGACACCAGAGAATCTCAAAGATAACTGCTATATTTTGGTAAAGCTTCTAATGAAAACATCTATAGTATATTACGTGGGAAAAGTCCTTAAACATTATTCACCAACGGAGCTGAAAGTTTCCCATCTTCGCAAGATGTGGAAGATATCCACACATTGTATATCGATGACGTTGCTAAGATCCTCCCTGATCCTCAACAACGGTCACATTGTACAGCAAGAAGGTCAAGACTGTTTACTTTTGCAATTAATTTAACTCATTTTAATGTTCAATAACTTTAAAGTTAAATATTATTAAGCTAGTTGGCTTTTTAATTAACCTGTCTGAATCTACCCCATGGTGTACCAAAGTACCCCACCTGCTGTCCGAAAGTACTCCATACGTGGGGTGCGTTCGTACAAATATCTTATCCTAGAAAAATCGCTATAACTTTTTAAGCTTTTAAAATAGTAGATTCAGACTTTTTTGTAATTAACTACAATATATTTACTACACTTATGCGCATAAGCTAGATAAATAAGTCCGGTAATCATAAACTAAGTAACAAAAATGTAAAAAGTGTACGAAGGGTGACCACTCTCCCCTAATGTTTGCTCCTGGAACAGAGCAAGCTTTACAATTACTAACAAATTGATCCCATATTTCGGATGCCAAAGCAAACTTATCATTAACTAAATGTTCTTTTCGTGTTGATAGAATATCAAATCTTAAAAATCTCATGATTTCATGAAATCGATTGCGTGACATGGTCTCAAATAAAAAATTGCGGTCCCCAAGTAACAGACCATAAACTGTCAAGCTGTTATGTTCCTGCGTCGTAAGCACCACGTGCTAGCAATATTGCAGGAAAAGCGTCAAGTTCTTGAAGAGACAATGACCAGTTTGTATCATGTCCTAGTTGTCGTTTAGCTTTAATTTCAGTACATTTCGGAATGTGTTTTAGCGTTGTGTTATCTATACACAGTCGAAATGCACTTAGCAAAGAGTTATCAAACACATTTATTTTTGCATAAGGAGTTGGTTCAGGATTATTTCGCATAACATTTCTATGAACTATACGACCAACATAAGGTCCACTTGATTCCACAGCTTCCCATATATCATCAGATTTGGATGATTGTTTACTCCCCACATGTAAATTCATGAAATTTTTTCGTTTTGGATGGTGTTCAATGTCATCACTAACTTCATTAGGTGTACAAGGATCTTAAGTGACATTATTCACGCTGACAGATCCTTCACTTTCTTCACTACTTTTGTCATCAACAAGAACAGTTTCATCACTTTCACCATCTTCGGAGTGGATATTTGGTTTTTCGAATTCGCATTTAGATCAGTTTTCCAACTCCCCAAGATAATCTAAAGCCTGTTGTGTAAAACCGCGAGACGACAACATTTTTTTTGCTACGAAATTAACTCCGTAACGAGTACAGAAGTATCTCACAAGAACGTTCACTTGTAACTAATTTGAAATCTCAAAGTGCTTGAATATATAGATCTCTATAGAAACAAGTTAAAGCTTGCATTTTTCATATCTCTAACGCGTAGATAAAAATAGCGAAGATTATTCATAATTTCAGACACGACTAAACAAGTTCTGACTTGCAGTAAATTCCTAAAAATTACCACAATAATAGTAAAATACATTGTTTTATCTCAACGTTGTAATTATTTTTGTTATACAACCTCGAAACTGATTATTAATATATGAACGGCCAAAATGACAGTTCCGGTAGTTATACAATTACTACAAAAGAACTTTAAAACGGCTTAATTCTCTTAATAAAGTTTTTTAAATTCTAAATCGATTAATAATTTGTTTAAATAATTGCAAAAAACTGTTTTAAATTATTTATCATCACTTGTTTTTGTGTCATTAAATTTGGAAGCCAGGTACGTAGCGGGTCGCGGTTCACATGCCTGCCCTTGCAGCGACCTTAAACCTGAGTTGTTTGCTTTGGGTCGAGGAAACATTACGTTTACCTTTACACTATTGAGAAGTGTTGGAAGTCATCACACTTTTGTATTGATCTTATGCTTTCGTATCGTAATGAAATGAGGTGATTCATAATTTTGTATGATGTGGTATTTTTTTGCAATAAGATAGTTTTTATTTAATATATTATCTTTATGTTGAACGTAAAAAGTTAGGTACACGTCCTTTTTTTGTGAAAATTACGTCATTATTAAATGGACAATTCAGATGAATTGATTTACAAACATTAAAATAAAGATAGTCTAATATTGTTTCGGAAAGTTCAATACAGCGTTGCTGAAACGACATAGTTAACTTCAGTTATTTAGTGTTTTTAATATAAATAAAAAGCTACATAGCGGTTATTTTGTTGACATGGGTCATACATTTAAGTTATTACATTGAACGTATTCAGTTTCGATCTCAACTTTCATTTTGAAATGTAAAAGTATTTCATGTATAGTTTTTATGTATCGATTAATGGTTAAATTAAGTTAAATTAATCATCACATGTTATTTTGATTTATTAAATATAGAAATAAATACCGGTGTTGTGTTATTCAATAGGTCTGCTTACATTATTAAAGTGCAACGCTTTTTTTTAGATTTTCATTATTTAACCAAAGGAATGAGTCCTGACCATGCATATCTGAATTGTCGCTATGGATATTATCTCTGGCTTCCCTTACGACTTATTGATAAGGAAAAGAACTCAATTTACAGTAAGTATCTTCATCTATGTCACCTATGAGCCGAGCTGTTGTGTACTTACCTTGTTGATATTATTGTACCTTAATAGTATTTTAATTTTTATTTCTATTTTTACACGTCCAAACCGCACTAGGCGTAGTGAAGGCTAAAGTGGAAAAGGGCGGGATCGATATAAGGAGTTAAATGATGGAAATGTAGTTTCAAAGACCATACTTACCATAAATCTACAAATCACAGTGTCCAGTCCAGGTAAAATTATCTCCAGGCGCTATCACAATCTTAAATTTTCTAAAATAAATAGTCTTAGGCGGGATGTTAAATTAATCCTATCTGACTGTCGAAGACAGAATTGTAGCCTACTGAGTAGAACTATAACCAATTGAAATTCTGTCATACTCCAAAGAAGTTTATCCATAAGATTACTAAAACTTTGGAATACACGGGTCGTCGTAAACTTATTCATCACACCCTGTATATACATATTCTGTATATACTGAAGAAGTCTTTAGAGACGTGGTTAGAAATTCTTTCAAAAAAATCAGTTAAAAAGTATAATCACCAGTATGATATATTTATGGATTGGTGCAACAAACACGAAATTAAAACATATAGTGAATATGTTTTACTGGCGTGTTTTTCAGACTTGCCAAAAGAATATTCTCTTTCTTTAATGTGACCCTATTATTCTATGGTGAAGATAGCCCTTTCAAGAAAAAATGACGTTGATATTAGGCAATATAAATAAATTAGGGTATTTTTAAAACAGAAAGGAATAAATATTCCAAAAACGTCCAAAACTCTTTCACAAGAAGATATACTTAACGGATGAGATCTACTTGATAATGAAGGTAATTTATGCAAACTTTTTAAAACCAATTTGATATATAAATTTAACAACTATTATAAGATTTGTGTTGTTTGGCACTGCTGGAGCTTTACGCAATGAAGAACTCTTAAACTTAAAAGCAAATGACATAGAACACAAAGAAACAACTCTGGTTATTCATATAATTAAAACAACGACCAACAAGCCTGGATTATTTGTGATTACTTCAGAATTTGAGGGAAAAATAAAATCCATTGAACTATTTAACAAATATCTACATCTACGTCCTTAACCGACGTCCCACGGTCGACTTTTTCATGACTTACAGGAATGGCAAATGCAGTCCATCCAGTTGGAAACCATATCTTTGGAAGTATACCAAGTAAAATTGCCAAATATTTGAATTTGCTAGAACCGTCTATTTAACGGGACATTGTTTTCGTCGAAGGTCCGCCACTTTATTTGTCAACGCAAAGAAGATTTAAAACATCATGAAGGGTGGAAAAGCGAAACGACTCCTATGATAAATAATCTGTGCTTAATAAAGCTAAAATTTCGAAAACGATTTTATATGATATGAAAATGTAAACTTTCACCATTAACACTCATAATAAAATACTTATCTTTTTTGGGATTTATTAATGGTATACTTTAAATTATACAATCTAAACGTTTCGATAACACTTACAGTTCTCTTCGTCAGTAGTAATGTTTGTTAAAAGTTGTTAAAGATGTAGTAAACAATTTTGTCAAATTTGAAAAATTCAAACATAAACATAAGCCTGCTATTAATATAACAGTTTGAGAAACGTATAAGCCAACTATAAAATTGTAGTAAAGAATAACTAAGTCATTAAAATTAAATATTGTTAAACTGCCTCAAAGATGACAAACCAGAACACTCTCTACGACGAAAGCTAACAATGAAATTTTCCAGCCAAAAAACACATTTAACAAAATTTAATCGAGTTATGCTGTAAGTGTAAAGTTGTGAAAAACTTCAATTTTAAAATGATAGAAGCATTCACAAATCCAAACATTACATCAATTAAAATAACCCAGTTAAATCTAACAAAGAGATATCTTTATCAATAATTGGAAGTGTTATTAACAATGAAAAGCACAATGCAGAACGTTCTTTGTAATTTTTAATTTCAATTTAATTTCAACTACTTATGTTAAATTATAGTGCTGTGGAAATTTAAAATATAATTGGTAAAGCACTTGTTTCAAGGTCTAGGAAAAACACAGCAAAAAACCTAGACATACCAAAAGTCGAAAACAAATTAAAATCAAGGCGTATCATTATGCTCTTTTTTAATTATAAGATGCCAAAACCTATTTAAACGGAGATTTTCTTCTTGTCTATTAAAATTATTCGGGTGTTTATATATTTCAATAGCTTCACGTTGCAAACGAACATAATAATGGGTTTGTCTTGACAATATTTTCATATTGTCAAATTGAATGTCATGATTTAGATTATTCAGGGCATGGTCAGCCATAGCAGACCTCTCTGGTTGACCCAATCTACAAAATCTCACATGTTCTTTGCGTCTTGTATCAAAGCTACGTTTTGTGGTCCCGATGTATACTTTTCCACATGAACAAGATAACTTATACACTCCGGAAGATGATAAAGGGTTTGACACATCTTTAGGTGATCTTAAATGTTCTTTAATTATTCTTGTAGGTTTAAAAATAGTCCTAATGCCATATTTGATTAGGATTTTTTCAATTCTATTTGTAACATTAGCTATAAAAGGAGGAAAAGCAGTACCAACCGCAATGGGTAGTCCCCTTAGTCCTGTTATAGCTAATTTTTATATGGAAAAATTTGAGAAACATTAACGTTACAAAATACACGTAAAAAACCTTCAGTTTGGTATAGATATGTAGATGACACATTTGTTATTTGGAGACATGGAGAAGAAGCACTGCATGAGTTTTTGGTTTTTATAAATGGTATACATCCTAGTATTCAGTTTACCATGGAAAAAGAAACTAATGGAAGTTTACCATTTCTTGACATATTAATATCTAAAAATAATAATTCACTATCTTTTAAGGTTTACAGAAAGCCGACACACACTGATAGATACCTTCATAAATTATCCAACCACCATCCACGTCAAAAAATTAGTGTAATTAAATCTTTAGTAGATCGAGCAAAACGAATTTGTGACCCTGAATTTTTGAATGATGAATATAAATATTTAAGAAAATCCTTACAAGATAATGGATATTCACTTACAGATATTAATAATGTTATTACACCTTCTAGGCGTAACCTTAAAGAAAAACCAGTTCTTAATGTTGGTACTGCTTTTCTTCCTTTTATAGCTAATGTTACAAATAGAATTGAAAAATCCTAATCAAATATGGCATTAGGACTATTTTAAACCTACAAGAAAAATTAAAGAACATTTAAGATCACCTAAAGATGTGTCAAACCCTTTATCATCTTCCGGAGTGTATAAGTTATCTTGTTCATGTGGAAAAGTATACATCGGGGCCACAAAACGTAGCTTTGATACAAGACGCAAAGAACATGTGAGATTTTGTAGATTGGGTCAACCAGAGAGGTCTGCTATGGCTGACCATGCCCTGAATAATCTAAATCATGACATTCAATTTGACAATATGAAAATATTGTCAAGACAAACCCATTATTATGTTCGTTTGCAACGTGAAGCTATTGAAATATATAAACACCCGAATAATTTTAATAGACAAGAAGAAAATCTCCGTTTAAATAGGTTTTGGCATCTTATAATTAAAAAAGAGCATAATGATACGCCTTGATTTTAATTTGTTTTCAACCTTTGGTATGTCTAGGTTTTTTGCTGTGTTTTTCCTAGACCTTGAAACAAATGCTTTACCAATTATATTTTAAATTTCCACAGCACTATAATTTAACATAAGTAGTTGAAATTAAATTGAAATTAAAAATTACAAAGAACGCTCTGCATTGTGCTTTTCATTGTTAATAACACTTCCAATTATTGATAAAGATATCTCTTTGTTAGATTTAACTGGGTTATTTTATTTGATGTAATGTTTGGATTTGTGAATGCTTCTATCATTTTAAAATTGAAGTTTTTCACAACTTTACACTTACATCATAACTCGATTAAATTTTGTTAAATGTGTTTTTTGGCTGGCAAATTTCATTGTTAGCTTTCGTCGTAGAGAGTGTTCTGGTTTGTCATCTTTGAGGCAGTTTAACAATATTTAATTTTAATGACCTAGTTATTCTTTACTACAATTTTATAGTTGGCTTATACGTTTCTCAAACTGTTATATTAATAGCAGGCTTATGTTTATGTTTGAATTTTTCAAATTTGACAAAATTGTTTACTACATCTTTAACAATTTTTAACAAACATTACTACTGACGAAGATAACTGTAAGTGTTATCGAAACGTTTAGATTGTATAATTTAAGGTACACCATTAAAAAATCCCAAAAATGATAAGGATTTTATATGATGGTCAGACTGACAATATAGTCGTTATCAATGATAATTCTACTAAAGATTCACCAGTTATTAATATAGATAACAATCTTAAAACGTTTTTAATTCAAATCCCTTCAACTTCAAGAATTAATTTTTATAATCCACCAGGGTCTACGTTCACGTTTAACATAACAAACAGTAAGAATATTTTAATTGTAAATTTTTAGAGTTAGGGATAAAATTTTGTATGTACCATGTCAGTAAAGTGTCTTTATCGAACTCGCCTGTTGCTCGCCTCGGTCGCTGCACTCGCTCGGCTCATAAACACTTTACTGACTTGGTACATAAATATCTATTAGTTTCGAAAGCAGTGCTTTGATTAATTGTGATCCTCTCACAAAACAGGACGTAAAATGTTTTGCATAAACAAAGTTGGTGTCTCATGTTGAAAAGAGCGAATTACAATAGCAGTATTACATATTTAAAAAAAAATATCGAATTTTTGCATATGTTTGTATGATATAAACAAATCACTTAACAAATTTATGTGTACCCATTAAGGTAAAAATAAACTTTGGGAATACGTATTTTATCTTTGGTGTACGTATTTACCGACAGAACAAATGTTTTTGTCTTTAATATTTCATATTCAGCACTTCCATCAGTAGAAACACCACAATCGTATAAAAACCTCATTCGTTCTAGACGAAGGAAATGCTTTCTTACAATACAAATGTCTTCTGTCAGTGTTCACAGTTGACAGTGTCAAAAACAGTTCATTTAAGAATATTATCACATTTGTCAAAAATTAGGTTGGTATAAGTAAAATTGATTTTCTATAATACAAACTCATAACAATCTTTTTGTTTTCTATGTAAAGAATTGTCATAAATTTAAAGAGCGTATTAAATATTTCTTAGCCCAAATGCATTCGCGAATTGTATACAAAATTAAAGCTTGAAGCGGAAAATCTAACGCTTTTAAAGTATTTATTAAAGTATCCTATTCAGTATTAATGAGAAAAGGAATCTTGTTATTGGGAAACTTAAGAAAGTTCAAGCACTTTGTTTATTCAAGTGATATTGAGTAATCAATTAAAGTAATGTATACTTAATGTTAATTTTATGGTTCTTATTTAATCTTACAGTATTTTTCTTTTCGAAAATCAATAATTTATTTTAAAGAAAGTAATAAATGTGCTCTTGATATACTGGAATCCATAGTAATGGACCTTCTTTTATGTATGACACTATAAGCAATAGTTTTTATTTTATAACAACTTGCAGCTTTTGTAGAAACTTTTACATCGATTTATTTGGAAAAGACAACAGAGATGAAAGAAAATAAGCTCCTTTGTCGTTGAAGGCGACGTATATAAATCTAGTTAATAAATTTGTTGTATTTTCGCATCAAACGGTTTTGTTGAATCTGAAACCAACACCTAATACAATTTCCTTTGTCATATTAACATATAAGATGAACATTCTCAAAAGGTATTAATGCATATAATTAATTTAGTAAAGGTATATATTACGCTTCATATTAAATAGCTGGAAGTGATTATATTTTATATAAAATGGGATTTTCTCGTAATATGTCTAATTATTATATATTCAGTGTAGATTTTAAGTACGAACTGGTTCAGTTGCGCAATTGCGTATTATTTTAACTTTAATTAACACTAATTTAACGCATAACCTTGTTTTATATATGAGATTAATTTGATTAGCAGATAACCTCGATTATAAATGAATTCTTTTGATATCATAAAATTGTTAAAAGTATGAGTTCTAGTAAAAAATTACGCTTTAATGCAAGTACCTATCTTTAGACATTTTTAGTAAAATAAGTAAAATAAGTACAGCTTCACTAATACTTAACATAAATGTACGATTCAACCACCATTTGAAAGAGAGAAGTCTGAAGTTTAAATGCACTCGATGTGAGCACCACGTGTGATACGACGGACGTCCAGCCGGTGATCCCATTCACGCCAAACCATCTAAAGCATATCTTGTGTGATGTTGTCAATGGCTGCAATTGTGGTACTCACTAAGTAATTTGATGACGGACGCCGAAGAGGAACATGGATTCATATTTCAACAAGACGGTGTCCCTCCACATTAGCGTACAGACGTCCGTGGATACCGCAATCGAATCCTGCCAGGTCGATGAATTGGCCGTACAACACCCGCAGACAACACCTTCTGCACCTGACCTTCACGTTCACGTGACCTTTCTGTGTGTAATTTGTTCCTGTGGTGTTACGTCAAGCATAATATTTACAATCCTCCACATCCAGCGACGTTGCAGAAATTGAGTAGGCGCATTACTGCAGCCATTGACATCACACAAGATATGCTTGAGGGGGTTTGGCGGCGTGAATGGGACCACCGGCTGGACGTCTGTCGTATTACACGTGCTGCTCACATCGAGTGCATTTAGACTTCACACTTCTCTCTTTCAAATGGGGGTTGAATCATGCATTTATGTTAAGTATTAGTGAAGCTATAGCGTTATAAAATCCGCCAATAATTTGTGGACAAGGTGTATTTTAAAAATACACATGCAAATACCAGTGTTGGGTAGGATCTAGATCAAAGTGATCTAGATCCAGGATCTAGATCCACTAAATGGATCTATGATCTGGATCTAGATACTTTGCTCTACTAGGATCTAGTATCTGGATCTAGATCACATTTTAACAGATCTTTAGTACTTGAATCCAAAGATCCATTAGAATATTTTAAAATGTATTTTAAGGGTATTTTGTGAAATTTTTAACTGGCTTGAGGCAACAGAGCTTTATATTTAAAAAATACATTATGCTCAGTTACGACCGTTACATCCGTACCCCACAAAGATACATACACATTTACCTACTGCCTGAGGCATGTTAAATTCCGAAATAACCAATAATAGAACTATTCATTTCCTTTGTTAATATTTCCGTCGGTTGTTTTTGTTTCCAAAAGCTACAAAGGCAAGTAATGAAATTTTATCAATGAATAATTTCAACAAGACTAACATTTTTCAACGATCTACCAGTTCTACCACAAAGAACTCGGTTAACAAACTCGTCTTAGATTACATAATTGAAGAGATGAGGCCTATTTGTACAGTCGAAAAACCCACATTTATTAGGTTAGTAGAAGGACTTTCTGGCAAAAAACCTTGTGACCGAAAAACGCTCAAGAGTAAATTAGAAGAAGAGAAATCAGCAGTTATTGGTGCTGTAATAGAAGAATTAAATAAAACCAAATACGTCTGTACAACTGGAGATGTTTGGAGCACCAATAACAAAAGTTATCTTGGTATGACTGCACACTTTATCGATAGTAATAGCTTCCAACGTAAATCTTTTGCATTAAGCTGTAGGCGATTTAAATTTGCACACACAATTGACAGAATTGCGGAATTAATAAGTGAAATTCATAACGAATACAAATTAAATCTCAGGAACGGTAACAGATAACGCAAGCAACTTTAATAAAGCTTTTAACGTATTTACTGCTTCTATATGTAATAAGAGCAGCGATAGCGAATTAACAGAGTTGCAAAATCGAAATGATGTAAATGTTGAATCATTACCTGCTTTTGATACTGACAGTACTTACGTGCTTTTGTCCGAACATTTTAAGTGTTGTTCGCATACACTCAGCCTTGTAATTACGATAGATGCAGCTAAAGCATTTGAAAACATAAGGTATAAAAAAATGTACGATACTGTTTTTGGGAAAGCTTATTCTTTATGGAATTTAGTGAGTAGGTCAACTAAGGCGTCGGATCAGTTAGAAAATGTTTGCGGTGTCAAATTGAAAGTTCCTTGTCCTACTCGTTGGAATTCCATGTATGACGCATGTGTTAAACTAATTAATATTGAAGCAAAATTAAGTGATGTTTGTAAGTTATTAAAATTAGACGTGTTCCAACTGTCAGATTTTGTGTTTTTTAAACGAATATATTTCTGTTACAAAACCTATAGCCGTTGCAATAGATATTTTACAAGATGAAAAAACTTGTCAGTTAGGTACTGTTTTGCCAACACTTTTCAAAATTAAAGCTAGCTTAGAAACAATGACAAAACTGACATTTTGTTCTAAATTAAGAGAATGTTTGTTGAACGGCTTTACAAGACGTTTCTCTAATATAATGGATATTAAAAATTCTAGTAGTCGACCATACCTGTTATCCACAATTTCTAACCCAAAATTTAAATTATGGTGGTTAAAAATTACTCCCTTTAAAAATGAAACAGCATTCTGTCAAACGCAATTATTGTGTGAACTTAACAATTCCGGATTTCAAGAAAATCTTAATAATTCAGAATCAGAAATTCAGTTCACGCTTACTGAAAAAAAATCCTCTGCCACGGACGAATTCTGTGATTTTTTAAAAATAAGTACTCAATCGCAAACAACATTTGATTCAGAATGCACAAATTATTTTAAAGACACAAGCACTAACTATGAGCAATTAAATATGTACCCTGCTATAAAAGAAATCTTTTTAAAATATAATTCTATACTTCCTTCATCTGCCCCCGTTGAAAGGATATTTAGTATGGGTGGACTAATTTTAACTCCTCGTAGGAATAGATTAGGTGATGATATATTTGAGATGCTGTTAATTTTAAAACAAAATAAAATAAAATTAGATAATAAAATGTAATTATGTAATGTACACTTATAATAATTTAGATAAATGTCCTTATCCTTATAATTGTATAACAACTATGTGTTAAGTTAAATTAACAATTAACATTGCAACTTGCAAGTGTAAATGTGTACCTAATACTAATTTTGTAATTTGTAGTGCGTTAAATAATTAATGTCAGTTTTCAATAAAAACCTATAAAAATTATATTTGTATATTATTTTTCTTAATAATTTAACCTTACGGACTAATATTTGTATTACATGAAAAATGATCATGGGAATGGGAGTACTACTCATCAGTAGCAATACTAGCAATTAAAGATAATATTAATAATTAGAAAAATCTCGAAACAATTTTGGGAATGTCGGATCTTTATAAAAGATCTAGATCCCATTTCAACGATCTTTGATCTTTATCTAGATGAATTTTTACGTACGGATCTTGGATCTTTATCTAGATCAGTTTTTAAAAATGTGTTTGAATTTGTATCTAGATCCTAAATAAATGGATCTTACCCAACACTGATGATTTGTTTTCATAAGGTTATCATTTAGAATTATGGTCTTCTTACGAAAACGTAAACTTTCTCAATTTTTCCTCAAGGTTACATATTATAACATCGGTGCAAAGTTGACGAAAACATTTAAACAGAAGGGGATAATTGATAATCAATTGTTGCGTGTGAAAATGGCAGTAGAATTTGATGTGATAGGCGAGGGGTGCATAAGTCAAAATCGGGAAAGTCATAAATTAATGGGTGCTAGTTTATCTAACCTCAAAAATAGAGGATTAATTAGCACATCCATAAACGGTAGTATTCCACAGCAATGTTCAAAATAAAGAAAAACTTACTTACCTTTCGTAGCGTCATCCAGGCAGATAAGCAAATTCTATTTTAAACAATCTTAGTCTTGATAAAAAATATAGCAAAAAGACACAAACAGTGAAATGGCTCATTAATTGATCACCTTTAGAAGCTTTCGTCAAAATCATAAACGAATAATAAGATATCGCCGTCACCGCAAGGTCGTACAATGCAAAAAACTAATATCAAACCATTAATATGAAAATAATCAAAGCTGTTGTATTTTACTAATCTACATGAACCGTAAATAATGACAAAGCTGTGAGAAAACCACTTATAGCATTACATACCATAATGAAATAATACGACTAAAGTTGATTAACACTATACAGGGTTAACCATATAACCCGTTCATTAAAATATCTTCAACTTCTCTCTATCGTCGAATAATGAAATTTACTTCAAGCTAGAATTCACCATTTGGAATCTAAGTAAAATATTTTCACAATGGCGGCACTTCCGCTTATACCGGACGTTGCTACCAACCCCCAATTTTTTTGCTAGTTTTTGGAATATTATACCTAACACTTAACCTTTTCCGAGTTATGCCGAGAAATATGAAAATTTTGACAGTTGAAAGGTCTCGCGAAAATCGGTATTGTGCGCTAACCGCTGCGATTTTTTCCTGGGGCTACATGAAGACCAAGCAAACTACGTTTTGAGAAGATTTAAATGAAAAAAAAAATAAGAAAGTTGTATAAACAGAATAAATTGATTCAATTATTCTGCGTTAATGTTAATATGTATTAATATTAAATAAATAATTGTTTATTTAGGAACAAAAAAAAACTACAATAAAGATTTAAATTGGCATGTAAAATTATAATACATTTTCAATGTGCTGTCCGTGCAATTGAAGGCACAATTCAATTCGTCTCTCTACACTTGCTGTAGCTCGACGAATCCCATTGGGGTCTAATTCAGCAAACGCTAACCGTATCCTGTAGAGCAATTCAACGCAGTCTTTTACTGGGGAAGAATAGACCTTGGTTTTGTCATACCCACATAAGTAAAAACCTCAAGGGGTCAAGTCAAGCGATTGTGAAGGCTACCTCCAAGGTTCATTATGACCAATTCGAGCTAAACTAGCGAGAATTATGTGCCAGTGCACCATCTAATCGATACCAAAAATTTTGGCGCTTATCGAAAGGAAATTACTCGAAGAATGAATTCACAGGTACTCGTAGGATTTACACATATTTCGAAATACAATATAGCATCTGATTGCTCAAAAGTACTGTAAAAAATTTAAAACTAAACATATCTTCAAAGTGCGCATATCGTGTAGCGTGGGGATTTTTTATACCCAAAATTGTTGGTTTCTTCTATTTATCCCCTCTCTAGAAAATTTTGCTTCGTCTGTCCAACATACGGTAAAAAGCGATTGATGATCTCCTTGAATTTTTAATGATATGAACTCGCAAAACTCTGTTCGGGCGACCTTTTCACTGGGTCTAGAGAACTGTACGTTTTCGAAAGAGTAGGGCTGCATATGGTGCTTTTCCAAAATTCGTCTGACAGATGAAGCAGGTAGTTCTAAATCCATTTCTGCTGATGGTGTTCAGCTTTGTGGCGATGCGTGGAAATAAGCCAGTGTATTTGTTACATTTTCTTTAACTTTCCCGAAACGCAAAACGTTGGACTTGATTCGCTTGAATTTTGTCTTGTTCATCATGGGGATTTCGTTCATTAAACACACGGCATTTTGCAGCAATCTCTATTAATATAAAACAAAGTTTCTTAAAAATAAATTAACATTAACAATTTGCCGAAGATGTCAAAATATGAAAAACACAATAGATGCTATTTATTATTTGTCATCTCTGTTGCTATGACACATAAATTGTTTTGCCATGGATAACTATGTACGGTCGAAAGTTAAACCGAATAAGAGGATAGTTTTTGGTAACATTAATTATCTTGAAAACCGTCCAGAATAGGTCCTGGCAACCTTAATAATATTTCATACAGAATAAAATTCTAAATTCTAGACTCGAAAATTGTTTAAAGTACAGGGTCTCCCATTTGACATAACGAAGTTATTGAGGTTCAAAATCATGCAACTTTGGAAGATTATTTCGGGGTTGCGGAAAGCTTTTATATAATTAAAATCCGGTAAAATGTAATTTGTTAGGTCCTAGTATAGTCACAGAAGACCGATTTCGGAATTCACAGCGGTTAGCGCGAAACAGCGATTTTCGTAGGACCTTGCAATTGTAAAAATTTTCATGTTTCGAAATAACTCGAAAACGGTAAGTTTTAGATACAAGACGCTTTGCATAAACTGGCCTTAAAATTGAACGAAAATTCTATAAATGGCAAAAAATTGGGGGGTTCCATTCAAAATATCGAGGTTGGTAGCTACTCCCGGTATAACTGGAAGTGCCGCAATTATGAAAATATTTTATTTGGATTAAAAATAGTCGATTATAAACTGATACCAAATTTTATTATGCTGCGATAGTGGAAAGTCGAAAATTTTCCAATGAACGGGTTACATGGCTAACCCTGTATATAATAATAAAAAATAATAATCCTTGAGTAAAATATACAATTATATAAAAAAACAAAACAAATAATCTCACTTCCGCAGGAAAGTAATCCGTACTGTTTCTTACTTAAAATTTCAATAATAAACGTAACTAATGGGTTAAATCTTGCAAGTTCAAAGTCTCCAACATTAAATAATCTTAAACCTTAATTTTAATTATCCTATTTATCATCGTATTGAACATGTAAAAATCGTTAATTCCACAAATGTTAATAAAATCTAAATATTAACAGCCTACCAGAAAGAATAGTCAAACACAGTACGGTACAGGTCACAAAAGGCAGGGTGAAGACGTTCCGATAATTAATCCCATTATCCGAATAGTTACAAGGAATAGTAATTACCTTAAATTCGCACAAATTTTCAGTTTAACTTCTCTTTCCCAGCTCACAGTGACAGGAGGCAAAGCCTCAAACGATTGATCCCTCGTTAATTGATCGGAAAAATACCAGTCGTATTCTCAATAACTTTTTGTTTAAAATGAAACCCGGTAGTGAACAAAACCGTCCCATCTGGTAAACTAACTTATAGTGTACAATCGCAAATACCCAGCGAAATGTTAACTCTAATCCAGTCGTCATTTTTAACTAACTGCTTCACTGGGGCTTATTAATACAATGAATAACTTATTTATTCGAAGTTTTTTGTTATATATACACAAAATATATTAGCAATATTTGGACAGACTGTTAGTATAGAACAATGAATGACAACAATCCGAATCCGACGTAAGCTTTTTCAAGTCCAAACTACCAAGCAGGGCACACTTATTTCAATCCGATCAAAGCATAAAGTTACTCCAAAAACTAGGAAAGCACTAAACACTTTACCTCTTCAATAGGAACGAAAATGTTACTAATTGACGAACGCCCACACAAAGATATCCACGGGGTAGTCGAATCCTATCTATAATCCATAGGTAGAGAAAAGAGTTAACTCCCTCACAATATTTTCAAGTAAGACCGAGTATATTGTAGGTAAACTTTGCGACCACGATAACTACATCGCTCATCTCAACCGTCAACCACACGTTTCTATTAAACACACCATATGCCTAGAAATGAGATAACAAACATCCTGTTTTTAAATAGCAAACCCTATTCAACCTAATAAATATTCTATAAATTCCTTATTAATAACTATGTCCATTAATGAAGTGGTAAATTCGAAAATACGCAGAAATACTTCACCGCGGTCATTGTTATACTAATCTTACAAGTCAAGAAAAGTGATTTCGTAATTTTACGCACAAATCGGAACTAATTTAACAATACTGAATGATACACCAGTTAAACAGCTAAAGAATTATTTTTCATGTAGAACTTTGATAAAAAGGTTTCTAAATGAGTTCAATGTTTCACCTTTCTATGAAATTTTGTAGCGATATTTGTGGCAAATAATGAACAAAATGTGTTAAGTTTGCGCTTTTGCAATATAAGCTGATTGCATATTATTAAGTGAGACCAGGCATCTGTTAAAGGGCTGATCAATCTTATCATCAGGAAGAGCGACGATTATTGTTTGGTTTGAATTAAATAAAACACATAATTAGTATTAAGTGGTTCACCGAAATATTACCAAAATCATGGATTTGTTCACTTGGAGGCGATTGTAAGCAGCAATTTAATACGGCAGGGTTATATACAAATATAATGTTTATACAGTCGAGTTATATAAATGTATTAAATCCATTAGCATAGATATATATATATATATATATATATATATATATATATATATATATATATATATATAATGAAAATTTATCTGCAAAGGCAACGAAAATATTTATTTACAAAGCCAAACAAGAATATGTGTTATACCACATCTGCAGTGTAGGTCCAGTGTTACAAAACTATTGTTTTTAAATGCAGTTTAAACTAAATTAATCGATAACAATGACGTAAAATGTTAAAGTATTTCCAATTCGTACGAACAATTTCACTTTAACTCCAACTTTTTCACTGAATAAATTTAATTTTCTCAAACATGCGAACGATGTGCTGATTCACTAATTACGAAAAAAATGCTGATTCTTATCTATAAAGTCAACTTTCTTTGATTTGTGAAATATAGGTACTTGAAATAAGTGTGATTTTTTTTGACAAATCTACTTACACAATGTGTACAACTAAGTAATTGAATACTGTCGTAACAAACGAAAATTTATTTCAATTTGATGAATGCGGAGAGTGTTTTCTATAAATAATAGGTAGAATAGGAGGTTGTACTAAAGATACATTAAAACCTTGAGGGCGATATCTTGGATGTATCTCCAAACTTATTCGCAACTCAATGCAGTTATACTTAATGTAGAAGAAATCGCCAAAGCTAAGTTATATTGCTTTCAGGGTGACTCAAATAGAAACTTTTCGGTATTATGAACTAAAAGTAAAAGATTGTTTATATAAAGTAACAATTGCGCAAATTTTGTAGGAACAGAAAAGGGATTTGGTAAAATAGGCTGGGATAAAGTAAAAGAATGTAGTTCGGCGCAGCATACAATTTGGAGATTTAATCCACTTACGGTAGCTTGGTGGCGAGTTTTGGGATTGGGAAAACTGCTTGGTCGCGCATCTCTGGCCTATGAAAAGTAGCATATTACTTTGTGACTGCCAGTCGTCAACTAATGCTAGACCTATTACGAAGTTACTTGATGATCCCGATGATTTGACACCACCAGAAAAGTTCTTGGGGGATTTCTCTGAAAGTGGAGATCTAAATTGTGTTACAGATAGAAATCCTATCCGTAAAAGAATTATCTGTAAACTAAAACTACATGACATTATAAAAACAAAAATGTAAAAAAATAGGAGAGCTTTAATTAATGTGTATTTAAATTAAATTGACACAGATGAAAATGGGCGAAGTTCCCTTAACTGACGACAAGCATAAAAGTTTAGAGTGGCCAATTGGACAAGCAGTAGAACTGATTTTGGGTAAAAACGAACAACTGTGTTTATTTCAAGTAGAAACTGAAATAGGTCAACTCATATGACCTGTACAGAGGGTTTTACTATCGAAGTTCGTTAATATTCATATAGGGTAAACTCTGGCAATTCTGTGATACAAGCAACCCAGTGGTAGTATGTATTGAATTATTCAGGGCGTTACCGAATTAATATAGCTGATATCCTATTATTTTCGCCCACAGTTTGCGATTAATAATCTGTTTAAAAATCAAAAGTCCAGCGCCCTGCATCACACAAACTAAGGATTTCCGAATTCAAATAACGTTTTTTTATTTTTTTTTCTGTATACACGGGGTGTCTAAGATCTGCCCACGTTCTATGGGTAACTGCTATTATAAAAGCTAGATAATCTGTTAAATTAGGAAAGTTAGACAGAATTAAAAGGGAAATCTAATGCCGTTGAGAAAATTTAACGATTTTGTCAGCCTACTGAGATGTTCGAATAATACTAAAGATTATCCATATTTTCAATCTCTCATTATTCATGTGATATTTAAAATAAAGTTTCAAAAGCGTATTTTGTATACGTGTAAGCTAGATATGATAAACGGGTAGAATTTTTTTTTGCGTTAACATGATTTGAGCTACGACCCAAACTTACTTTTTCTTTTAATGGCAATCATAGACGGCTATAGATTCATTCAATTAACTATTTTTTTCTGATTTCAAAAATGCATGGTTTGCCACATTTCTTATCTCTCTTTATTTCACAATTTATAAAAAAAATAATAATTTTTTTAAATAGCATGTGGCACGAAACCGAAGGAAAAGTTATCCTACCAATTTAAAATAATTTTAATATCAGAATCAATTTGTTCTACTTACGAATTGAAATAGAACAGACTATAACAGAATATATAGAAAAAAGGTTATGATAACAGTAACAAAATAATTTAAACCCTAAAATCATAAAAGGGCCCTAAATGTCCACCACTGTTTTATACACATATCTGGCAACGCTTTGATACCTCTATTTGCACTTTTAATAAGGTTCTGGGTCTCGTTCTGCGTCTAAAGTTTTTCTTTGTAAGGTTTTGCCCTTAATTGCTCCACATAAAAAAATCCAGATGACTTAAGTCGAAAGACCCTGGCAGCCAACTAACAGGGTCACGATTCCCTATCCAATTATTGAAACGTTCCTGCAAATAGTTTGACACAATTAGTGCGCTGTGTTGAAAGTTACAGATTTTGAATGAAATTCAATAGAAAATCATCCAAGATATCTTCGTTTTGTAGAAAGGATAGGTATCTTGCAGAATTTAGATTCTATTCATAAAAATATGGTCCAATAATTTTGGTGTCGAGAATACTGCACCAAACTGAAAAACATTAGGTCCCTTCTCTCAATAGTAATATGAGGATTTTCTCGCGCCCACTGAATGTTTCTTCTACTAAAAATCCCGTTGCTAGTCATTTTGCCTCACTCGTAAATAGAATAGTCTTCTAAAACGTATCGTCATCTAAATTTTTATTAATAAACCATCTAGCAAGATGTATTCTCGTCTGGTAATCCGCAGGGTACAAAGTATTTCCCACATGCGGATGGTATGGTTTAAAATTATTTTGCTTTAATATGAGGTTCAGCTTTAGAAGTATTGCATTCATATGCAACTTCACGAAGTTGGTTTAAATGCAACATATGGTAAGACACGTTTATTTGTTTACACATCGGTTTTATTTTATTTTTAGTAAAAGCACCAAATTTTTAAAAATTTGATTCCAGTTTAGAAAATAATCTTATATTTGGTTGCTTCCTGTCCATATACGTTTGATAGTATAATTCAGACGCAGCGTTAGCGTTTCTGTTCGACACGTAATAGCAAAGTAGTATATCATTTCTTTCGTAGTAAGAATAAGCCATATTATTACAAACTGTGGAAATAAATATTGCTATTCACAAGCAAGGAGAAATCAAAATAGTAACTACATTGACACCTAATCTTAGTATAATGGGTAGTATAACTTTTTTTTCAGTTTCATGGCACGTGCTATTTTGCTTGATACATAAAAACTATGATTTTTTATAAATTATGGGATAAAGAGAGATAAAAATATGGCAAACCAAACATTTTTGAAATCAGAAAAAAAAATAGTTAATTGAATGAGACTATAGCCACCTATAGTTTCCATTAAAACAAAAGTAAGTTTGGGTCGTAGCTCAAAAAATATTAACGCAGGCAAACGTTTGTAACAGTTTATAATATTTAGCTTAAAAGTATCTATGAAATGCGTTTTTGAAACTTCTCTTAAATGTTACATGAATAATGAGCGATTACGAATATGGACGATTTTTATTATTTTTCATCGGCATTAGATGCCCCTTTTAATTCTAATTCTACCCAACTTTCTTAATTTAACCGATTTTCTAGTTTTTATAATAACAGAGTTACCCGTAGAAGGTGGGTAGATCATATATATATATATATATATATATATATATATATATATATATATATATATATATATATATATATATATATACATATACATATATAGTAAAACCCTTAAAGCTCTATAAGTATATCTCTACACCGGGGACTACAAACTTTAGCGATATAACAGTTTGGGTAATAACTAGAAGATTTTGTTCCTGTATGCACAGTCGTAGATTAAAGTCGACCAGGTTCTTAAAATCATCGATTTGCCTTATTAACCAAAAAATATTTACATGCACCTAGATATGTTCGCTTTAAAATCGGGGTTGCTTCTTCCTGAAACTAACTGTTAAATACTCGGACCCCAACTTGTTTTTAAATATGGAATAAACAAGTAAACCCTTACACATGAAAGTTAAAAGAAAGTTTATACAATAACAAATTTTATTACACAACCTATATTTAATTATAGTCGGAAATACTTTAATGCTAATGTTAGTAACGTTATAACCTAATGAATAATTAATATTATGGGTAATTAATGAAATCAGAATACCTTAATCTTGGTCTCACTGTAGATAACGAAATGGCTGCATGCTGGGTCATCGTTTTGGAAATTGTTGCGTAATATTACTTCAGGGTTGAAATAAATCTGGATTTGTATGCTTCATGATTCCCAAATGAATAAATTTTCACAATTAAGGGGTTTTAACACAGGGGATTACCTCACTCTTGAGTAATCGTAATAATACCGTAAATTAGATTAACGGTAAAATAATTAATTGAGTAGATGTGTATCAACGTGTGAAAAGTAACCGTAAACGTGAAGTTAAAGTAAAAATTAAAAATAAAAAGTAAATGTAAAAGGTAAAAGTCCCTGAAATTCAAACGTCTCAAACATTGTAAAATAACTTCAAATAACTAACTGTTTAATACAAAATATTTAACAGAGCAAAAATGAAATGGATGCTCTACTACCTTTCATTATCGCACAAAAAACGACGCTCCCAAAAGGTCTTTGCGCATTAACATGTCTGAAACTGAATGTGCACACGATATGAGTGGAAGGCTTCCTTTAAATAAGTAAATTGTTTTATGCAGCTATGATATGCAGCACATTTGGAACGAAATGCACGTTAGTTGCCTACAGGGAGGTGAATTATTAACACGTTCAAGGTTTGCTAATATATATATATATATATATATATATATATATATATATATATATATATATATATATATATATATATATATATATTTTGTCTGTTATAGGTCCTAAATAGGAATTATTATATTGTGGAGTGTTTTGAGAGGAGTTAAGTTGCACTTCGTAGATGCTGTTCTTATTATACTTATTAATGGTTTCCATATTGCTGGTATTAGATATCCATCATCACGTTTGTTCATAACCAATGGTGTTTTTTCAATTTCAATGGCCTCCTTTGCGACCCTTTCTTGTAAACTACATGCCGTTGCAAGTAGTTTAGTTGTATCAGTATTTATAAAATGGCCTGATTCTAAATGATGCTGCTACCGAGTTAAATGTGATATGTTGCTTAATGGCTAGTTTCTTTTCTTGAGTTTTCTGTTAGTTTGTCCGATGTTAGGATTTTAACAGTCGTTGCGTGTAATCTCACATATTTGTTGATCTTCAGCATGGATTTTATCCTTTGGGTGTGTTAATAATTATCGGATAGTGGTATACGGTTTAAAAATTGTTCTAAATTGTGATTTTAAAAATTTCTTTGCAATGCCATTTGTTACACCTTTCATACCGTGCGATTGGTTATTTTCTTGCATTAAGGATGTAACATGGGAGATTTGAAATAGGTTTTTACAAATTTCGAATATTGCAATATAAATGTTGTCTACATTGCCGGCCACCGAACATAACCTAACTTTCTCTATGTTAATGAATTTATGATGTTCTTAAAATTAGCAAAAGAAAGTGAAAGGTAAGAAAAACTTTAAGCAGCAATGAACAAATAAGAAATATAGCATGTTTTACAGTAGTCGTTCAAAGTGATCGCCGTTTTGCGCTAGACAGTAATGAAGTCTTTGGTGCACATCTTCACGTACTTTAACAAGAACTCTGTTGGATATACTACTACGAGCAGTATGTATTTTTTCAGTTACTTCTAACGTATTATTAGGATTCTTATAAACCCTTTGCTTTAGGAAACCCCAAAGGAAAAATCAGATTGAGATCGGCAGATCAATGAATGAAACAACAACGACCAATCCAAGCATCTGGGAAGGCGTTATTTAAATAGGGGGCTGGACATCCGTCGTGGGGAAAATATACTCTTTCTCCAACAAAATAGTCGATAGCCTATAATATTTCCACCCAAAGTTCCAGCCCCAACATTTACTTTTTGAGAAAGCTGAGTGTTTGCCTGCCTCTATTCATGTGGATTATTTTGCCTCCATAAGCGGTGATTTTGTGTATGATACGGATTATGCAATGTAAATGTACATTCCTCAGTAAAGCAAATACTGGACAAAAATGTGTTACACTTATTAATCGTTGTTTCGCAAAATGTAATTCTGAGCTCTAAGTCTGCAGGCAGTAATTCTTAGTGTTTTTGAATTTTGTAACTTTGAAATTTGTGTTTATGAAGTATTTTTAAAACTTTACCTCTTCTGCATTTGCACGGATTACACAAGATATGGCCGGTTCTAAAAATACTGATGCTAAGACGTACAATTCTGCTTCCTTGTCAGCATTTTGATTTTTACTCTTAACTTGTGTGTTTACACTTCCTTCAATAAAATATTTATAAATTTTATGTTAGTTCTATTTGTGAGTTATCATTCAGTTACCTGTCGTTGCAAACTTTCTTATTAATTAAGTTATCACTTGTAGTGATGGAATGGGGCGTTCTAGAAACATTACAGCAAACAGGTTTGATACTTCTTGGGCACGGTGACCCCCACAATATAATTTAATAATTAATATCTTTCCTTCTAAACTATAATTCATGTTTAAACTTTAACGTTTGTAATAAACGTTAATAAACGGTAATAAACGGTAACGTAAGAAGCGCGATTGGTGGAATGTTTAAAACTGATCAAATGTAGTTTTCTGATTATACAAAATTAAAACGCTTTTAGAAAATACAGATCATACTAAAAAATAGTGAAAAAATACTAAATGTCCTCATCATAAATTATTTAGATAACTTTCTTTGGGAAGCTGATATTAGCATATTTCAAATTTCCCATGTTAAATCCCTAATTGAAAACAATAACCAACTGCACGGTATATGGCACCATAACAATTTTTTTTTGTTTCACTATAAGGTTTTTCTTAATTGTACATTGTACCACTATATAAGGGTAAGGGGAACAAGCGTGACTGCAGGAACTACATGGGAATAAGTTTGCTCAGGGTGTCTGGTAAAGTATTTGCAGGAATACTGATTCATATAGTACTAGAAACTACACAAATTAAGCTTTAGGATGTGCATGATGGCTTCTTCCAGGGAAAGACTGTGCTGATCAGATGGTTGCCCTCCAGCAGATTATCGAAGAGTGTTTAAGTGTAAAACGGAAGCTGTACTATGAGTTTGTAAATCTGGAGAAGGCATATGATAGAGTGAATAAGGAGAAGCTGTAGGAGATATTAAATGAATATGGCGTAATTAAAGGTACACTACATGGATTACGGGCAGCATACAACGGTAATCGGGCATGTGTTAATGTGAGGGGAGGTGCGTGTGTATACTTTAGTACTGAGCAGGGAGTGCGACAAGACTGTGTGATGTCACAGTGGTTTTTCAATGTATACATGGATAAATGTGTTAGTCAAGCATGTACCAATACAAATGGTGTAATGGTTGGTGACGTAAATGTACGACTTCTAGTGTATGCAAATGACATAGTCTTATTAAGCGACAGTGCGGATGGGCTACAAACTGCTCTAAGGAAATTTGATACAGCCTGTGGAGCATGGACCTAAAGGTAAACGTAAACAAAACTAAGATTGTGGTGTTAAATCGGGAAGGTAGAAATGAGAGTAGAGTATTTACTCTGAAAGGTGAAATTGTGGAGCAAATGGACGAGCTCGTATATCTGGGTAGAATTTTTACTTCAGATTGTACAATGAGGGAGAGATTGGGCGAAGCGTCATTGCTGGAAGGAAAGCGATTGAATGTATGTGAACCGTAATGAGAAACGAAAGCATGAGTATAGCTGCGAAATGGGCAATATATAAGGGAGTGCTTATCCCGTCAGTACTGTACGGAAGTAAGGCATGGGTATGTCAAATAAAGCACAAAATAAAAATAAATGCCATGGGTATGAGATTCCTGAGAAGCACATGTGGTAAAACAAGAAGGGACAAGATAAATAATGAGTGCATAATGACGGAGTGTGGCCAGGAAAAGACGATAATGGATAAATATAAAAGTAGTTCACTACGTTGGTTTTTTACATAGAGGGAATGAACAACGCAAGATTTATCATCGGTTAAACGTATAGATCCAATTATTATTAAAGATTTAATAACGACACGTAGTTGGGAAGTATAGTTATGTGAATGTGTATTAAAGTATCGATTAGTTTGAGTCGGCTTTCTAAGTAACGTGCAACTAAATCTGTTTTCAATTTCTGTAATCCAAAGATCTAAAAATGGTAAACGATTATTAATTTCAATTTCCATGGTAAATTATTTAATATTAGGGTGAATGTTAAGATGTTCTAAAAACATGTGTAATATATATATATATATATATATATATATATATATATATATATATATATATATATATATATATATATATATATATATACACACACAGTGCTTTCATTTCAAAACTAGTTACCCCTAATATTTTTTTTATCAATGGAATCTCGACCTAGAAAAAGAATACGTCAATTTAGATGTCGAGGGGGACATTCAAAAGCAGTGTTCATGGAATTTTACTTTTCACCCCTTAATCCCCACTCCCCTCACTTTAAAATTTCAAATTGCACCCCCTAGCTTGTGATACATCATTTTGAAGGTATTCAAAATACAAATTCAACGGCGATTTCCATCGCCCCATTTTGAAATTACAAGCGAAAATGTCAATACTATAGGAATAAATTTTGTTCATTGATTTCATTGTTCAAGACAAAAACAATACTTTGTTAAATGCTCAAAATGTACTCTATTCTTAGGTAAACAGCAATACAATCTATTCGTGTAACCTCACTTTATTAAGTGCTCAAAATGTTGTCCATTCTTAGCTAGACAATAAAACAATCTATTAACGAATTCTTTTCTAACATTTTGAAACGTTTCCGCAGTAATTTGCTGGCAAGCTTGAGTGATCCTAGCTCTAAGGGCCTGAATATTTTTTTGTTGAGGGTTACGATACACGATTGATTTTAAATAACCCCAAAGGAAAAAATCCAATGGCGCTAAGTCGGGAGATCAGGCAGGCCATTCTATTGCACCTCTTCTGCCAATCTATTTGCAGGGAAACCGTTGATTAAGCCACTCGCGAACACCCAGCGCATAGTGTGGGGGTGCACCGTCTTGTTGATACTGCAAATTTCTTTCATCTAACAGTGGGTTGTCTTCTTGGTCAGCTTGATTTCCTAAGGACTCAGTTATAAGCGGATCAATGTAGTTTTCCAATAAATTTAATACAAGTCAGCGGTTAAATTTTCTTCGATAAATAAAGGGCCTATTATTTCATTCCCAAGAATTCCTGCCCAGATATTAATTTCGCGGTCATTATTTCACAGAATTGAATCCTCCTATCGTAATGATCTTCAGTGAGTTCATATAGAATGATAAATTTGTAAAGAATGAACTTGTGACGTTTTAAAGTCTTGTATATGTAACTAACCGAAATATTCGTTAATGCAGCGACTTTTGGAATTGAAGTCGTAGGTTCAGCGGAAAAATGGCCTAAGACCTCAATTTGTGCAGCTTCGTTGAGAACTCGTGGTGTCTTTCTTACTTTGTTACATACAGAGCCAGTTTCTTCAAATTTTCTCACCAGAGTTAGCACATGTTGATATCCAACATTTTTTTCAGGATGCGTTTCGTTGAAGACTCGGGCTGTGCTACGAGCACACTTATTCTGGGCTCCATACAAATAAATAATTTCAACTCTTTCTTGAATAGTGTAAACCATGATTGATTCTTGGTTTTATTCAAATTCATTGTTTCAAATTGAAGTAATGAATTGTCAAAATTGAACAACTTAACCGAGACAGACTTGATTATAAATCGTTGCAGTGGGCAATAAATTACAAACGGAAATATGGCTTACCTTAACTGAACTCTGAAAGCAAAAATAATCCAAATCAATAAAAAGTCGATAAAAATATTCGAGAGAGGAGATATAGTTTCCGTATCACTTCGTACTTCAGTACTTGATAAACTAGGGGTAGTGTCTTGAACATTGAAATCAATGAACAAAATTTATTCCTATAGTATTGACATTTTCGCTTGTAATTTCAAAATGGGGCGATAGAAATCAATTTCCTGAACGCCGTTGGATTTGTATTTTAAATTCCTTCAAAATGATGTATCACGAGCTAGGGGGTGCAATTTGAAATTTTAAAGTGAGGGTGGTGGAGATTAAGGGGTGAAAAGTAAAATTCCATGAACACTGTTTTTGAATCTCTCCCTCGACATCTAAGTTGACTTATTTTTTTTCTAGGTCGAGATTCCATTGCTAAAAAAATATTAAGGGTGACTAGTTGAATGTTGAATACATGCAATGTTTAACTAATTTCCTCAATTGGAACTTTTGTGTTTTCATAGAATTTCGCAATACTTCTCGCTTCAAATTTTCTACAATAAAATATATTCCTGGTGATTAATACTTTAATAAACCATAACCCTGACATTTATTTCTCACAATATTTTAAGTCACTAAATAAATTAGTTGATGTTCGGAAAACAGTTTCAAAGAGAAACTGAAAACGAAAACTTAGAATAACAAATTCACAAGAAACCAAATCTGTCACGTTCGTAATTGGTGGTCTGAAAAACCCTACAAATTGCGATTTACGTAAATCGAGAGAAAATGAAACAGAAATTTACACCGAAACTCCAGCATTAGTTTTGAAGTGCGAAAAAAGGGCAAGGCAACCTGTTGTTGGTTTAAGACTAGTAATTCGCAGTCTTCTTAAATTTAAAATGCGAAGTGAAATTCATGAACGATTAAAAATATTGAATAACTTGAACATATTATTTTTTGAGTAAAAAATAGTCAGATTTTCTTGATTAGGTATTGTTAGAATAATTTTAAATAAATCGATGCCTAAAATTTATAATACAAGTGTATGAATTCTGATATGATTTCGCTTCGACGGAATAATTTATGGGTTATCCAAAGCACGTTTTACATTAAATTCAACATTCATGATTGATTGTATTACTGTATATAATTTATTATAATTTTGCAACTAGAGTTTTAACTCTTAAATCGTTTTTCGCTTTTGTAGACTAGGACCTTAATTTTAGCGAACAAATTTTTAAGTACTTGGCTAAAAACTGGACATTATATCCTATTTTTGAAATTTTAATTACTCTAAATTTTTTTTACTAATTGCTTTGAATTTTATCCAGATATAAATCTTCGGATATACCGGTAAATCCTTCCAATAAATTATTACCGATTACATTTCGATCTTATAAGTATAAAATATAGCTTTCGTGTACTATTAATTGTTTTATTTGTCAGTGATACGCTTAAGCCTTTTATATTCTAATCAAAGATATGAAATGTGCTTTATCTTAATTCAATATTAATTGAAGTTGAAATTTAGCGAAGCAAGAAAAAGTTTCTTTGGGGTCTATATCCACACGTCAAATTTTGTTAAACCTAAAGGATTGCCTTTCTATACAGATTCGTTTCTGAGTTAAACAGACTAAACATTTTTTCAAGGGATTTAACACCCTTTTGTGTAAAAAAAAATTTAGTTGTACTGTTATGGAATACAAATGATGAAAGCGTAAGTGATGAGTTTGATAAGTTGAAAAGTGCTATACCATGCAAGATAATGCCACAGTCACTGTGTAATATAATAATACTTTTACTTCAACCCAACATAAATACAAATTCTAATTTTGTTTAACAATACACAACAATATAAACAAATTTTCATGTCATATTACACATAGTAATATTTAAGATACACGATTTAATAAAACTTAGTGCAAGAGGGTTTCATCACATTAACCGCTCTTTATTACAGTAGTGACATATACAACCGCTCAGGAACCATATTGATTAAAAGTAAACGAAAAGTCGGAGCTTAGTACAACTGAAAATATAATTTTGACGGTGATTTTGGTGTTTTCGGTTGTAAGTGGTTATAAGAGGTAAACCACAGAATCGTATACACGCAGAATAATGTTAAGCTGTATTTAACCAAGTAACGACTATGTACCAATAAAGGTTCACACACAGAAATGGCCGTTACCTTTGTTCCTGTTACCCTCAACACCAATTAATTTAATCAGCTAAAGAACGTTGGCTATATTTACTCTGCAAGTTTTAACATTAACTATAACAGAACTCTTACAAATTAATCTACAAGTATGCGTAGAGATTCACAGGAAGTTTCTACATATTCAACAAATTCACCAAATTCCACATTTTTAGTACAAAATTTCAAAGTTATAAGGATTTGTGAAAAATATTTAAAAAACAAATTGACACATAAAGCTCTGCTCCGACAATATTAAATTTTTTCTTGCTGTAAAATATATTTAAAAATCTTAGTGTCTTATCATCATATTTAGTGGTATGTTTTCCACTTAAGATTAGAGTATATAACGTTTATAAAGTTGCATGGTTGAGTTAATTACGAACAAACTAATTCTCTGTACAGTGCGCTGAGAAAGTAACGGATAAATTCCTTATTTTCGAAATCGTTAATTTGTGGTCAAAATCCTGCGACACGTCGATTTTTTATTTTGATTCCGAACTTTATGCTGTGTCACACGTGTAGATGCGTATTTTCCGGATATGGCGTCAAAGTTGATATTTTTAAATGACAATCCTGTATGTTCTTCGCGGAAATCAATGCAACTCTTTCTGCAGAGTTCAAAATTGCCCTATTTATTGGGATTATTTGAAACAATATGCGCGACGTTAATTATTAAATGTGGTATAATACGAAAAGTGGTGTTAGTCAAGAACGAAACTGATGTGATTGAAATGTAGGATTTTGTCGAAACAACAAGCAACTAGGTAACTCAATATGGAGTTTATTTTTTATTTTCAAGCGGCCGAAAACCGCATATTTATGTATCGTTATAGGTAGACTTGAAGTACGTGTATTTGTCAACGGAAGACAAAAACCCTTTCAAGTCTTATTTTATGTTTGTTTTCGATTTCCATGAAGAACATATAGGATCGCCATTTAAAAATATCAACTTTGACGTCATATCCAGAAATTGCGCAGCGCCATCAACATGTGCGACACAGCATAAAGTCCGGAATCAAAATAAAAAATCGACGTGTCGCAGGATTTTGACTAAAAATTAACGATTTCGAAAATAATGAATTTATCCGTTACTTTCTGAGCGTACTGTATATTAAATTGTATAGAATCGTTGTATATCGGTGCTTGATAGTTGTATAAATCTGCTATCACGTTCAAAAGACACAGTACGCTGATAATACTGAAAATTCTATTTGTAATGTTTATATTTCAACTGTTTGTAATTTCTTTACTGATTCTTCGTAATTAAAAATGCACTATTATAAAACGTAATGTTTGCAGTACGCTAGAATGTGCAAAAACTTTAAACGTTGTTGATGAAGTGGTTTGTGATAAGTGTAGGTATGGTTTTCAAACAATCTGTACCGATTCAACAAATACTGACAAGGAGAGCAACAATATAAAGGTTACTGAGATCATTTCTAGTTTGACCCACATATCTAGTGATAATATAAAATTAATTCGTTTGGGTCGACCTAAAATTGATAAACCTAGGCATATAAAAGTAATTTTGAATTCTTGTAATGATGCTTTAGCAATTTTAACAAACAAAAACGAATTAAAGGAAAAGAAAAGTCCTGTAACTATTTCGGCTGATTCCTATACAGAGAAATCACTTAAAAACGTTACGTGTGGAACTTACTAACAGATTACCAAAAGGGGAATCTAACCTAATAATAAAATATGTGCTTGGAATACCGAAAATAGTTCGTGAATCAAAAAATTAAAAATAGTACACCGGACCAGCTCGGTGGGACAGAGGGCGTGGGCGTATCTTTAAATTAAAAAATACTGAAGGTTGTTAGTGGTATTGTCGAAAGTCGCAGATAAGGGTGCGTCGTGATTAGAATAAAGTCAAGTAAAGGGGCGCCAGACTGTTAAGATGACATCGGTAAGAATACACCTGGGCACACGTAGATAAATCACCTTCAACAGTTAGAGGATCTCACTTACCTTACGTTGGCTACCTCCAGGTGCATGTTGGAGATGCTTCGAAACTTTAGCTCCAGAAAAAATCTTAAAAATATCCACACGCTTCAATACCAAAATAGCGTGAGCGCAAATCAGCTGTTGGGTTTCAATGACTTCTTTAATTTTATATTTCGTTACGCTACCTCCAACGCTTGTGAACAAAATAATTCAAACACGTTAAATCTTAAATGTTACGTTTAAACCTTATTAACTCAAATTTAAATACTACTCATCTTCGTTAATTGAACTCCAAACTAAAATAATTAGACATAAACTAGATAAATGTCATTTAAATCCTCTAATCTGTTACGTTAAGCAACAAAATATTTAACAAAACTCAAAAAAAAACTGTACGGTCCTGAATGTTTCAATTTCAAGAAATTACCACTGGTTACTTTTAAAATGAATCAATAAGAGATAATGAAATCAAAATTTAGCTCTTAATAAATTCTTTAGTTTGAATAATAAAATGACTACTCTTCGTATATTATTGGTTTCGCTGATCGGGAGGAGATCACAAATTAACACCATAAAATTCAATTAATTGTTCGTCTATTATATCTAAATATATCTCAAAAAGCACACAAATAAATACATTTATTTACAAAGGTTTCGGTTTGACTTAACATCTTAAATACTAGAAAACGGGAACATAAAGTGGCCAACCTTGTAATCTTACCAAGTGGACTTTGATTTTAAACTACGGAAACAGTATTATTTAAATATGAATAAATTCAGAACAATACGTAACCAATTGGTCACTAAAAATCAATTTTACCATGTAAAATGTTCATATACATAAATTTGCAGTTCATTTAATTCAATAATAAAAAAAAACGAAATACCAAAGATATCGCAAATAAAAGCAGTTCGTCAACCTTTAAACTAGATGACGTGAAGGCATCAAATTCCGCCAAATAAACCAAAACAAAAGGCTGCGTTTATCCGCTCATCAATTAATAATTTCACCAAGTTTACAAACAAGGATATGGTAAAGCATTCACAGTAACGTACAATATTGCGTTACCTTCTCCAACGGTCAGCAATGAAAGCAACGGGAACGGTTCCAGAATACCAGCAGACTGTTCTCGATCGGCAAACCAATACGGAAATTTCCCAGTCCTAATTTCGATAGCGATACGATGAACTTAATTGGTCAGCACGTTATATAGTTTATGCACACAGAACAAATCGATTTTACACACGAGATATATTTACACACTCGGGCACACAATACTTTACCAAAAACAATCCACCAAATCCGCAAAAGCGATAAAAAACTTCATAATTCAGGAAACACTGGTTAAACAATGTCCTGATTTCCATAAGGTAGGTCTAGTTGACTACGATACACCACATAAAGTTATCCGGCCTGGTGAATCAGAAACAAAAGCTGCACTTAGGCGAAACGGACTTACAGTCCACGATACGTTCGATAGAACCGGGAACATCGACGGTAAGAGCAGTGCCCTCCCGTATACCACAACTTCCTTCACCAGATGAAGACCAAGACTGAGCACATACATTTAAAAATTCTTCAGTTACGCCATATTCGATTTTAAAAACGACAACCAATTATACTACTCATACATTCAAATTATAAAACGCGGTAGAAACAATATTACTCTTCCCGTAGATGATCAAAAAAGATTGCGTCATATTATCGCCTTCACACAAACTGCAAGGGAAGCTTTTCCAAGTAATCAATGATTATGTACTCTAAAATTCATATGCACTTGAAGTTTAATGGATTCATATTGTAATTCAGCTAAGTATTGCATGCTCCGATAATGATTATTAATTGAAAGTGAATCGGTAAACTGTACTGCAATACAATCTTGGCACCAAGACTTAATATGAAAACTAACTTGGAATTTTATCTCTCAATAACAAACCGCGTTTTTAATTATATTTTAAACCTTACGAAAATTTATATAATTTCAATCCTAATGTAAATTAATACTAACAAAGAAATACACGTTAAACTAAATACGACAAATTCTAATCCGAAATACAATATAAAGCAAAAGATATATCAATGTAATTTAACTTTATGAAGACACATAGAAACAACAAACTTGGTTAGCGTGAAAACGAGGATTGAGTAAATAGAAAAAGAAACGAAAAGAAAACAAAATGCTTGTATATACAGGGCGCTCAAAAATTTCCAAATTCCATGTATCACTTTTAGAACATGAGTACGATATAATTGGGACTGTTGAAACTGCATAGTCAAACGAGATATCTTCATCCGAATTTATTCCACCGTATTACACTTTCAGATGTGACCGTAACATTGAAATCACCAATAAAAGATAGGGTGGTGGTGCCTTGCTAGCTGTAAATATATAGGCTTAATTGGTATCAAATGTGATTTAAAGTTTCTTAATTTATATGTGTTTGTCATTTCTGTTAATGATATTAATATGGAATTATTATCGTAACTATACCGCCACACACATCACACCGCATGCAGAGTGTTCTAGATATTTGAAATAGCTGAGATATTTATTAAAGCATACGGTCGAGTGGCTACACATGGAAAGACAATTAAAGGCCTCCAAGAAAGTGGAATATTCGTCTTGGATCCCGACCGTTTCACAGATGAAGATTTTGCTTTTGCTGACGGCTTTACTCCAACACATGCAGCTGACGAAACTCTGGAGCTCAATATTTATAAAGATCAACGACGAACGTGGAGAAAATATTCAGGAACTACCAGGTGTTTCATTTTCTGATGTAATACCTTTACCTGGGCCATCAGGAATACAGGCAGCGAAGAAAAAACAACAAACCACTCGGAAACAGCATTCCGAGATATTCACATCTACTTCTATGAAGTCAATATTAGAAGAGAAAGAAGAAAAGGAACAACTTCAACTGCAGAAGAAGAAGATGAAATACGATGCAAAAAAAATGAAGAAACGAAACGCAAACTTGTAGGGGATGATGCACATCAACCAGGAGCATCCAACACGAGTAAACTAGAAAAGAACCTGCAAGAAGGCGATGGTGGTGACAAAAGAGCACGATTTAGAAAAAGAGAATGTCCGTGATTCAAGTGAAGGTAGGCATACGCATAATGTGCGGTGAAATTGGAGAGCATCGGGAGCTGTGGCTGGCAATGCTGTGTCTGAAGTCAGTGAGATCACGATGCATGTGCCGATACTGAACGCGGAATCTTTGTATGTGATTTCTGCCCTTAGACATTTCGTGGGGAATACGGCCCCGGCCGCTATAACCCACCATGTCGGGTAATGGTGGCAACTACGTAGTTTTTTTTAACAATTTGTAGCCTTTTTATTATTGAAACTAATTTTTTTTGTAATATACGTGTCCTTGTATGGGATATAAGCTTTCATTTACGCGATTTCCGTCAATTGTGTGAACAATAAGGATAATATTGACAAAACAGCTTAGGGGGCCGGCATTCCCCACCTTTACCCTGCTTAATTTAAAGTAATACAATTCAATTGTCAATAAAAATGAACGTTTACCTGATTTAATTTTTATCACTGTAGATTGTGACGTTTTACACGATAACGGTCCAATACTAAAAAAGAAGACGAACACCATCCTGCACTAATCATTATCCTGCATTTGCACATACAAAAATCACAATTTCCAATTAGCTCTAACACCAAGCCTTATTATTTTAAGAAATGTATAAATTCGATTTTTGAGCTCGCCGTTTAAACAGCAAAACAATCCTTTAAATAATTTAACTCAAGCGAAAACAACACTAAAATTGAAAAAGTAACAGTTTTGTAGGTAAATATCGTTTATTGATTAAAGAGCTCTCAAAATACGTATTTTGACTTTTGACTCGCAACCTCTTTATGGTAAAGCTTTTCCGGAACATGAGAGAACTATGCTTAAAATGAAAAAGTTTAACTATATTGTAGGTAATTATTGTTTATTTATTTATGAGCTTTCGAGGTACGTAGATTTTGATTATTAAGCAGTAACCCTTTTACGGTAAAGCTACCTCTCGTATCTCCAACACGAAAGAGAGAGCTTTACTTAAAACGAAAGAAATTGAATATCTTGTATTAGCTCTTTTATAACTAAATATTTTATATTTTAGTTTAATTTTATTTTAAATTTATTATTTGAAAAGATTCTTCAGGTGCATACTTTGATTTAAAAAAAATGTTTATAAATAGAATGGGTGTATTTTAATTATTGAACTGCAATTCCTTTACAATAAAACTAGTCCCATATCTTCCCAGCACAACAGAAACTATACTTAAAGTAAAAGAATTTATTTTGTGACTAAATATTGTTTATCGATTTACAAGTGTTTGATTATAATTTTTATAAAAATAATAATAACAAGCACTAATAATATAAAATATTTAATTATAAAACAGTTAATACAAAATATTCAATTTCTTTCATTTTAGGTAAAGCTCTCTCTTGTGTGCGAGAGAGACGAGAGGTGGTTTTACCGTAAAAGGGTTGCAGCTCGTAAATCGATAATCAAATTACCTACAAACATAGAACATATTTTGCATACTCTATGCTACAAAATAGTTAAATTTTTTCATATTAAGCATAGTTCTCTCTTGCGCCGGGGTAACGAGGGGTAGTTTTACCGTTACGGGTTAAAAATAAAATACGAATTTTGAGAGCTCTTAAATCAATAAACAATATTTACCTCCAAAAGAGTTATCTTTTTAATTTTAGTGTAGTTCTCACTTGAGTTAAATGCTGAGTAGACGTCGACTAAGCCCCGACACTGAACTTTTTAAATTCCTCCCTAGTATGCCTAAGACGAGCTCAAAATTTTTAATTTGCGGAATATAAGACAAGGTTTGGGTGCTAGCTCGACAGACGGTTGTTACATGATCCTAAACAGTTTTGGCCATACATTCGTTCGAAAAGGAATCGCTCGAGAATTCCCGGTGTGATGACATATAATTACGAAACTTGCTCAACTGCTATTCAAATAGTTAATGCGTTAATGCTTCAATTACTAGTACTTCTCAAGTGGAGTACAATATGCCACGTATTCATCTACCCAGTGCTACTGAATTTATGGTGGTTAAAGTTAACACTAAATTAAAAAACGAGGAAATATCTGGAAATCAGTGCCTTCCTTTTTCATTCTAGATTACAAAGATGTATTTGCATAACTTTTATGCATGATTTTTAACGTATCTCTAGAAACAAATTGCTCCCGGATGTTTGGAAAATTAGCAAAATAGTAATTTATACTAATTTTTTGTAAATCGTTTGACAATATTAATATTTCCCTCTTAGTTTATAAATTATGAAATTTTGGTTTCAGTGAATCACTTATTTCTGTATTTTTCTCTTACTTAACTGATCGTTTACAGAATGTGTGTTCTAATAATTTTGCATCAGATTCATTTACTGCATCGTCAGGGGTAACCCACGGATCAAACTTGGGTCCACTGTTATTTTTATTATTTTTAATGATACCACTAGTGTAATCTCATACAATCACCTTATATTTGCTAATGACCTCAAGATTTATTGTGAAATAACTTCTCTGAAGGACTGACTAGCCTATCAAAAACAATTAACGGCCGTTTATAACTGATATCTAAGCAATTCCTTGCATTTGAATATCTACAAATCTAAAATATTATCGTATAGTAAAAACGGAACTTAATTTAGTACGACTATTCGATAGATTGGGTTCCCTTATCTCGGGTCTCAAATACTAAAGATATCGGTGTAGTATTTGATCAACATCTAAGTCATATTCACTCCATATGTTTAGATGCAAAGAGAATGCCTGTATTCATCATTAGAAATACCAAATCATTTCATTATACTCAAACTAATTTCTCTCTATATTTCTCATTAGTTCTACCAAAACTTGAGTACTCCAATCTTATGTAGTATCCTATCCTATTTATGATAAACACATAAATATGATCGAAATCCGTATTTTTGAAATACCCTTCTTTTACGATTGATGGTATCCATCCAGTTAGGGGTTATCCTCAAGAATATCTCCTAGCAGCATTAGGTTTTTACATGGTCTACTTAACAATTGAATCGACTGTCCTTCTCTTCTATCATCCCTTAACTCTTCAGTTTCAAGATTCCCTATAACCTTTCTTAATCGTATTGCAAAGATCAACTCATTATTACAAGCACCTGCTTATATGATGCCTTTAAATTTCAATACTATAAATGCTAATATTGATATAAATATTTCTACGCTTGTCGATCTATTGAGATTGTTCTATTTGTAAGGCATTGTCTAGTGTAAACGTATATCCGCATATTCACTTTATTACCTGTGACTTTGGACATTCATCAAATACATGCTTTACTGTTATTGGAATTGAGAAATTCTGACATACTTGTTTAGTTTCTCATGATAGTAAGTGAGAGTGTGTTATTCTTGTATGTCCTATTCTTAGTCTTGTTAAAATTATTCTCTGTCATCTAGTCATCGAGAAATAGCGCTTCCTATCGGTCAGTGTTGGCTGATGTTGCCTTAGTGCCCTGTTTTCTGATTCCCATTCCTCTTGCCATTTCTCCCATACTTTATTTTTTATGAGTTTTATACCTTTTAATTCATTTTTATCTCCAATATTTAAAATTAAGAACGATTTTAATATTCTGCTATATGTTGGCACGGTTTTGCTTAAGAGAGTGTAATTAATATGGTTCTCGTTGGCAAAAACCTTAATTGGATATTCCTTCTATATTTCAAAGGTAGCACTCCGGTTTCCTCGTACATACTACTTGCAGGATTTGTGCGATAGGCTCCTATGTCGTATTTTAGACAAAAATTTTGAACAACGTCGAAGAAAAGATTGAATAAATCTTCCCATATTTCTTGTAATACCCCATTCATACAGTTTCGATATTACTGCAGGCCTCCATACTGTGTCAAATGCTTTTTCGATGTCGAAAAACACTGCGGTAGTATGTTTATTTTCTAAAAAACCTTCTTGGATTTGTGTGACGCACTAGGTTATCATTTATGGAATACCCGTTTCAGAATCCTGTTTGTTCTTCTTTAATTGCTTTCCGCGATGAACTTTACTAGTATTTGTTCTATAATTGGATATTTTTGCGCTGAACAATAAAGTATTTTTTTTATTATTTTTTCGTAGTTTCAACCTTTAAGGTTATTAACCACATCCGTTCTAATATTTTTACTACACAGGAAGTTAGAGATGTAATTTTCCACGTTTAGAGAGTTTCTTGTCGGTTTTAATATAGGAATAATTCACGCTATTTTCTATATTGGTGGATAATATCCCTCATGCCATATCCTGTTAAAGATATACCACAGCTCCTCAAGTTGTTTATGGTCCAAATTCTTTTTATTATTAGTATTATACGCCTCAGTTCAACGGCATCCGGTATCTAACATACTATTTTTTGTTGGATTATTGTTTTGCTTGAATGAAATTAAACAGAAGTTGAAATGTGTTGCCATGTATGAATTAGGTATCAAGCGAAGAGATAGTAATCACAGAAAAGGATTTCGTGTAAACAACTTGCTAGAAACACCATAATAACATCAATTAGATTGTACCTGTACTGATGGTCGGCAAAAGTGTAGGCCCTGAAGAAAATTACTAGACACTTGTGCCCAATAGCAAACGCTGAAAATTTAAAATGTAACTAATAGTAATTTATTTTTTGGTAGCGTTTTTTATTGATTAACTCGCGCAAAAGGGGGTGTATTAGTTTCACTTGTTTACATTTATTTGGCTGAAGGAAGAAAGGAAGAAGGTGTATAGTGAATGTCAATAAAACTCAGAAGGATGTACAATTAAGTATATTGAAATAGATTTTTTTATAGGTTAATATACCTCCATGAAGACAGCAACCAGAGAAATACGAATGTGTCGGAATACAATAAGGTTGATAAGATTATTAAGAGACTAAAGTACGCATTATACGTTATATAGTATGATTTAAAATAATTTCGGATTAACTTGCACCAATTTATTTAGAATAAAACACCCCTCACAGAAAAAAAAAGAAAATTATTGCGCATTTCTGACATATAATTTTATATTTTCCTTCCCAAGGTAATTGTCTGGTGGCATATACTACATATATCTCAGATGCGGTCGACTTACAATGTCTTTCTGGGACTTCTTTTAGGGTAAAACACCCTTTACAGAGAAAAAAATCATTGCGCCCTTTTGACCAACCGTTTCACACTTTCCTTTGTACAGTACGCTTCCAACTACATGTACACCAAAAGCAGTCGACTTAGAATATGTTCTGGAGATCATTTAGGGTAATATGTCCTTTATAGAAGAAGAATCATTGCGCTCTTTTGAAATATCATCTCACATTCTCCTTTTGAGAGTAGTTCTATCTGTGTACACCACACGCCTGTATGTTTAGAATGCCGTTCTGGAGCGCACTTCCCTTTACAGAAAAAACAACGCCGTTGTGACCTACGTATTCACATTTTCCTTTCCACGGTAATTTCTAGTGGGATATTCTAGACGTACAAGCGTCGTCGACTTGCAATGTCGTTCTGGAGTTCAGTTAGGGTAAAACACTCGTTACAGTTAACAATTATCGCGCGTTTCAGACCTACCGTTTCACAATTTCCTTTCTAGGGTAGTTCTCTACCAGCATATACTATATGAACATCAAAAATGGTTTACCTAGAATGTTATCTGGGGTTCATTCATGGTGACAACACCTTTTACAGAAAATAGTATGTAACCTTATCAGGAATGAAAAAAGGATTTTACTGGTGGACAGAAGGATATAACCATATTACCTTCTGCAGCCTTCTAAACCCGTTACCATACGTGTATTGTTATATATTTTATTTGTTACTCATTTGTCAAAAAAAATGTAAATATATTGATTAATTAGATGCAAATATTTTGATTACAAAAAAATTCTCAATAATTTGTCATAAGTTTTGTAAAGATTACCTTCACTACGTATGTTGTTTATTTCACTGTTTTAATGTTACTAATTTGTAAAACTGGCAGTTAACTTGTAAATATCTTACAAGTTAGTAAGTTGTTAAAATAAATTTTCTTGTCTTGGTAAAAACCGCTGCCAAATTATCTGCCATAATTCTTTCTCATATATGTAAATAAATAGCTTCAAAGCCCACAATACCTGAATTTGAGTTATATCGGTTTTTAAACACGATAATTCCCCACTTTTGATCCGCCATGTTGAATTTTTTAATTTTGACAAATGGTTTATTCTTAGCGATCTTAAACACCCCCAATACCCAACTTTCAAAAAAATTTTGCGGCAGTTTTTACAATTTTTTCATTTAGATAATATTTTACAAATTAACAAAGTTGCAAAATTGATCATTGTCCCACAATACCTGAATCTCAGTCATATATTGGATTTTAAATACGATAATCCCCCATTTTTGATCCACTATTTAGAGTTTTTTAATTTCGACAAATGATTTACGCTTAGCGGTATTAAAAACCCCTAATACCTGACTTTCAAAAAAATCCGTTGATAAATTAAATAAACACGAAAACCCCCCATTTTTGATCCGCCATTTTGAATTTTTTAATTTTGACAAATGATTTAGTCGTTAAAAACACACAATGCTCGACTTTCAAAAAAATCGGTTGATAAATTAAAAAATGCACAATTTTGCACCCTGATAATGGTGCGCCACTGGTTATTATAGATTTGTTTATTTTGAAATTATATAGAAAAGTATTAGTATGTTATTTTAAATATGTAACTCGTTAAATTTGAAGCAATGCATTTTTTTTGTTTTCTGATCTCCTAAAAATGCCCCGCACTAATTGGATTTTGCTCATTAACGAACTTGGCCTAGATGTTATGGCAAGCAATTTTTGTACCAAATTTCATATCGATAGCTTTAATGGTTCAAAATAAATCCCCCCCCCACATACACACACACACACAACACACACACGCGCGCCACACACACACACACAAAGACTAATTTTTTCTAAAATGGTTTTTAGTCGATAACTTTAATGACTCAAAGATATCTGTCGCGCGCCCACACACACACACACACACACATTGGTTTTTCTAAAAATATGTTCTTCGTTTTGTTTAGGCCACAAAACCTCAAGTAAAGAAAGCTGTTTGAAAATTAAAACCGATTACATAGCTTTCTGTTTATACGTACGTCCATGAGAAAGCAATTAATGTTTACGAATGAATAACAAACAAAGCATTTATTGACCTACTGTTTCACATTATTATTTCTAACAAATCTTCTAGTAACATATACTAAATGTGTGCGCGTATGCGCGTGTCGGGCGTGTCTGCACATGTGTGCGCGTATGTGCCCGTGTGTGTGCTTGTGTGGGTAAGTGTGCGCCTGTGTGCGCGTGTATGCGTGTGCGTGCGCATGTGTGCACGAGTGTCGCGTGTGTGTGCGTGTGCGCGCGTGTGTGCGCGTGTGGACCTTAACATGTCTGGCCAGCCAAAATTATCTGACAATTTGTAGCATTCATTTTTAATTAAACCCTTATCGGCGAATTAATGATAAAATCTCCACTGGACGCTGACCGGCGTCTAGTTTCAAAATGTACGCAAGAGAACAGAATTTATTTGGAACCAATAAAAACATATTATTCGTAGTGAAATAAAATATTCGATGTAAATGGAAAATCTTTATTCAAAAAATCTAAAAACTCAACAGAAATATACGCATTGATATAAAAAAGAACTAAGAATTATTACAGTGTGGATTCAGTTTGACGCCATTCTTCAAAACATGTTGGGTAAAGCGGTGGTTTTTTTGTACATCCCTTGCACAGGTAATTTCTCTTTTGTCTGATTCTTTCTTGTGCACAGAATGCAGTTCTGAAAAACCGATGTTTTCTTTGACTTTGCTTCCGGAGTACCTGGATTTTTTTCTGGACAATGTTCTAATGTCATCTTGTCATTTCCTTAACAGTATTAGATCTGTACTTTGTATTTTATCGGATATGATTATCAAATTTTTTATAAGGCTCTCTCTGAGGTCACAATAACGATAGTTGTATGGCACACCAGATCTCCTTTTGTATCAATAAAACGCATCCCAAGTGCTACATTGAGTAAATATAGCATTACTTTCTTATACCACCTGATTGTTTTTCTAGGAGTGGTGTATGTTGCAGCCATCTGGTCGCAGCGATCTATGTCAAAGATGATAAGTAGTTACTTCTTCGGACTTTAACTTTTCCTTCCCTAACATATTTCGTACACTTACAATCTTTGGGTGATTTATTGTTGTTATTATCAAAACGTCCCTTTTTTCTCTCCATTTTGATACATACACTTTACTTTTTTACTGTTACAATTAACATTATCTAGGTTCCCAGAATACATTTCCATGTCGAGTAAATACCCATCCAGTGTTATTAATTCGAAGAACTTTATGCCATAACGATCCGTTTTATTCTTTATGTACACTAGGAAAGAGTTTCTACCCCGAAAACGTAAAAGTGATTCGAAAGTTATTTCTGCGGAGAATAGGCAGATTGTAATTGATTGGCGAGGATTTCTAGAAGTGGTTTCACCTTCTGGCCTCTCTTAGCTTTCTGATCTGCACAGCAAAGAACCCTAATAGTTGCTTCAAATCTTCTGCACGATATAACAAAACGAAACAGTGGGTGAAAATAAAGCGGGACAGAATATGAGAAATATCGTCAGACGTTTACTGCTGAAATGTGACCCTGTAGAAGTATCAATCTTAGAAACGCCTTCACTTTATCCTTCGTGATACGGCGAAAAGTAAAAGAACGGCTGTATTTTTGTTTGGGTGTATCAGTTTGAGAAAAGGCCAGTTCATACTTATTTGAAGATTCGATTATATACTCCAATATGCCGTCAGTGAATAGCTGGTTTCGCATCAGGGTCTAATGGAACTTTTACCCTAGAGGAACTCTATCAAAGTCAAAATCAGGGATTGGTGCCGTGGCTGTGTCCCATGATAAGCTTTCCACAGCAGTAGTACCTTATGAACTAGGTGTAATTAGTTCATTTATATTTAGATTATTTTCCTCATCTGCCAAATGGCCACCATTGTCACTGATGGAGCTGATTGGTTCGAGCCGGGCTCATCATTTTTGTCACATCCATATACACCAACATGAAACGGGTCCAAATCAGACTCGTGATCACTCGAAGAAACTTGCTCTTCACCATGTAAGGCCAATAACCTTTTTTAATTGTCGGGTGCGTTCGTAAGGATCACTGTCCAGCTTATCCTTATCCTCCATCTTAACCTAAAATAATAAAACCAAATCTATATATGAGGAGAAGCAGATACACACAAGTATAATGCGACCAAATACTTTAGAAATGTGATATACTTTACAGAGAACATATGAAATTAGTAGGTACTTACGTCAACTACAGTTCTAATAATTATTTATTCGAAAAGATCTTCGTTTTATTCCCAAAAACAAAACACATTTCATAACCCGTGCTCCTTCTTCAGCAGTGCAAGCAGTACTAATTACTGAATTAATTGGGCGTGGGAAAATAATGCGAAGTAAAATTTCGCTACAACACGGGACTAAAACGTTTAAATTCGTATAGAGAGTGGCAGTAGTACGTCATCTACCATATTTCGCATGGAAAATCAGATGCCCCTTTGCGTCCCGCTTGTTTTAATTCAAAATTAAAATCGTTATTCATCCATACACCCATAATTTAACCCCCTGATTAGGTATACGAACTTATTGTGGGTTTGGGCCCCGATTTGGGTATACCTAAAGAGAGTTAAGTGTTTAGAATCAGACGGAGGGCCTTTACACCCCGAATGCTTCTACACATTTTCTCCTCACCTTTACCAAACTAACAGGACTTCTATCCCTATCAACTTGTTGAAGGTATAAGCCGCGACAAGGATAGGTCATAGATATCCTAGGGACTGTAGCGAAGTGACGGTGGTATATTGCCCCGAAACAGTCTATATGGTCACGACCTATGTGCTTCCCTTAATTCTCCCCTTTGACGGTTTCGGCTTGGGCCCCGAAAAAGGATTTCCCTAAATATCAATATACCTCTGAGTTACAATTCCGTTATTTATCATATTTCCCCTATAACACACATATCATCTGCATCCCCTATAAATCACCACCTTCGATCACACACAAAATTATATCATATCTACTCCTTCAATTACATTTTATTTAGTCATTGCCTATCAACATACTCCAACATAAATCTTTATTCATCCCATTCTCAAGCCACCCGAAATTAACCATACACCTGAATAAAACCTGTTGTTCCTGTTTCAATCCCAAATAGCATTTCTAACTTAAAGTAGAAATAAAGTAAATTCAGTACTTACTCAGTACATAACCACATCCTTGCACCATTACTACACTACAATTTCACACTAATTCATTATTATCACTTGTAATTAACAAAACAAATCTATTTACCGTTATACCACGTTTTTATCATCTGTTTATAGATTTAAAACCAAAACCGTCCAGAAAGGTTCGAAACTAAAATAGGCCAGAAGCGTAGACGTTTTACAGAGACCATAAAGGATAAATAAAATATTGTTTAACATTATTTCGTTGGATTATATAATCGTTTATTTTCGGTTTCATTTAATGTTATTAGAATCAATATTATAATTTCCAATTTGCATTGTAAATAAACATTTCCTGTTGGTGTGGTAACATTTGTAAAATTAAACTAGGATAGACAACCCAACCTACTTCCAAGCATCCAAAGAAGTCTGAACCTCCCTTTGTAAAAGCACTCATATTCAAACAGAGCATACAAACAGGTAAAAGTCAGGTAGAAGCTACCAGAACCAGGAAGCATTACAAAATTATGATGAAAATTTTGTTACTATTGTATTAAGAGTATATAAATGATATTGTCCTTACTGATGCGATAAAAAACTAAAAATAATTAAAATTGCAAATGTCAATTTGGCGATATTAAAAAGATTACGTAATAGTTTACAATAGCGTTTCAAGTGCGCAGTGAAAGTGTTCCAAGTTGAGGGTTTTATAGCGAGTGATAAATGCACAATAAGACAATCGACCTAACTAATAGATCGATATATAAGGTATAATAACTAAAATCATTGATAATGAAAGTATAGCCTTTCGTAGCTCGCTTACACGTTGTTGCGCACGTCGTTTGTAATTAAAACTGAACAATTAAGTAAAAACTGTATAGTGTTAATATATCGAGCAATAATTTACAGAAATCAGTAAATTGTGGAGAAGAAAATTAGAAGTGTATTCAGCTATAGCAAAGGTATAAGAAAAGATAAGGACAACAAAGGAGAACGGTTCCAGAGTGCCGGCAAGGTGACATTATCGGAAGAGCGGTCTATAACTTAGTGAGGGCCCTTTAGTGGTCAAAGGAACGCAAGCATTACATCATCAGTTTTTCAAGAATAAGTAAGAACCCATTTTGTTTGTGGGAATAAATAAAACGTTTTTGTTAAAAATTATTATTAATTTTATTAAATACATAAATAAAAAGTTTACCTCGAGTAGGATTTGAACCTACAACCTGTCATGGTTCAAGCCCCAATCGATGTAAATTTTGTCTTTATGTATGTAGAACTGAATTTAAAACAATAAATAAATAAATAATAAATCAAATGTTTTTGTGTTTCATTTTCTCGAAACTTTGCATTTGACTATCACAATTAAACGAAAAACAATACGTTTAATTCTGATAAAGATTTTACATGTTAGTTTTAAGAATATCGTTTTACATTATAGGTTTTATTGTATATATGTTTGTAAACAACGCATTGATGCATTTTCGTTCATATTTGGCATTTAATTAAATGAGTATAACGTGTGATTTACTTTTATTGCTAAACATTGTTAATATTAAAAGCGTATACAAATATTGAATATATAAATGTCAACTCAATAGGAATCCAGATAAATAAATAAATCGAAATGAGCATAACTTTGGTCAATAATAACAGTAATCGTCTCTTTATTTTAATTTTGAGCTAGCCATCGCAACCAATTAAGAAAGGAATTCGCAAACGTAAATCTTACAATTCATTTACGAGAACCGAAATTAATTGGCAAGCGAAGTAAAATTTAACTAGTAAATGATACCTTCATAAATTGAACCCATTCTGTTGTAATAAAACGTAATAAAAAATAATCATTTCAGTTTCGCAATAACAATATTAAATTTTGTTCAAAAATGTTTAAATTATGAAAAAGTTTAAAAGAACTCAAATCTTATTCTTTGGAATCGGGTTAAACCAACAAAAGTAATATCCAAGGGTATTACGCCCGTTGCACAGTTTGACGTTTATCTCCCCGTTAGGTCGTTTTCGTGGAACGAGCACCTCAATAAGTGTGTTTACCAAATAACGAACTACGCTATGTGGACACCATGCACTTTATCTGTATATGTTGTAAATGTACGTTTGAGTCGTAAATCCACCCAGCAGAGTTATCAAATGGAATTTAACTACTTGAAAAGTGATGTCTGATAAGTGCTATTAAAATAAGTATGTCTTAATTAAAAGCTTTGTATTTAATCTTAAAGACAAATCTGTATATCAACCTTACACAAGAAGTATATTTGAGAGCGTAATGGAGCTAAACCAATTTAATTATTTGTTAGTATAGAATTAATTATATCTTATACTTAGTTTACATTATTGAGACATTAGACGTGTAAATCAATCTCTATTATCACTTCATTGTTGCAACAAATTCAAATTTAGAAAGCAGCCCCTTTGCAACCCTTCCATCAGATGTAAATGGTATAACGAATTCCCTTGTCAATTCTGTATTTGTCATCGCAAATGTACTTTACATAATTTTTAATCGAGTGAAACAGTCTAACTGTGCGTGTAATATATGTACGTTGGATTTTTCATTCTTTTTGATCACCTACTTTTCAAAAAAAGACACATACGCACTGCAAATAAATAATTAGATTACTCACTATCTCGAATTTTAGGAAAATTGGTGTTACCAATTTAACTGGAGACAGGTAAAATTGGGGTACGTCAATTATAATTTAAGTTAAATACGGTGTCTTTGGTAGACGTTGTTATTTTATTGAGGAAGCTCCCTCTCTCTTTAACGATTTTAGGTTAAATATTGCTCAAGAGAGTTTGCCAATGTACAGAAGTTGTTTAGAAAGTTCGTCGTATTCTCTTTATTAACACTTACATTTATTTCCTATTGTTAATTAAGTTATGTGAAGTTATTGAACAAAAAATACGAGAGACTGAACAAAGTTATTTAGATCTTGCTACTCCACTTAGTTTATTTTGATTTTGCGAATTTACAGCATGTTAACAATTTGACTTGTCAAACTAATTGCGGAGTAGAGTATAATGAACGTAACGAGTCTTCCGGTTGAAGTACAAATTTAGAATAATGATGTTCAATAGATGAGTACTGTGCTAAAAGTTAGTTAATAACTATCAAGCTAGGTTTGTTACTTAAACTTTACATCTGGAGAACAAACTATCAATCTTTTGAGATCCGGGTTTAAACTGAAATATACCACAAATCCGAACTGTGAATTTTGTAATAAATTCCTAGTAAGCATCCTTTTAAACAAAGTCATAGGCGTTTGAATCATTTTTCTGGAAATGATTTATCGCCTCGTTTGAAAAATACTTTTCAGGTGGAGCTAACGTTGTCTATCAAGTAGAAGTAATTGATGTCTGCATTGCATGACAAAAACAAAAGCAAATTGTAATACAAATTACTTCTCCTTTTCATCGCCTCACTGTTAGCAGCAACGCACGTAATTATTTATTCGTTTTCAAGTTGAATATTAATTCTTACTATTATAATAAAACACGCGCTTAAACAGGTTCTGGAATCAATAAACGATGTACAGTTGTCAAGGGTTAATTTACCTTAATCCATAAACGTCCAAATTAATACTAGCTTAAAACTTTTAACATTTTCAATAAAAATAGTTAAAATACGTTCATGAAGTACATAAAGGGATACAAAAAAAATAATTGAGAAAAAAGTTAGAAAGGTGTACTCAGATGAGTACAATGGGCATATGATATACTACTTTGTATGAAAATTTTCAAAACATTGACTTTCAATACACATGGTGTACAGTTTTTGCATTGCCATCTTACTCGTGCGTGATTTGGGATCTTTGGGGATAATGATCACTACAATCACGAGCTATACCTTGAGGAACACTAGCACTATTTCCCGATTTTTCATTCTCCTTTGTTGAAAATCTGAGATAATATCGAGTAATATTTCCTGTAAATAAAAGTAGATCCATCTTGTCTTCAGAAACCAGCTGATGAAGTTTCCAAACGTTGACTAATGCAACATTTAGCATAGAAGCAATCAGCATCCTATACCATTTTTCCCTCGAATTGCTATTCGGTAATTATTTATACCTTGGTCACTTGAATCACTTCCGTCCATTACTTAGTTATACGATCTAAATGCATTTGGCTGCTGCAGATAGATCTTTTCTTTTTTCTGCTTGGACCGTTGGCTTATTTTTTGTTTAGGTGCGACACTGTCATGGTTTATAGCTATCGTGCATACATAGTTGTCACACAAACAAATCAATAGAATTTCATTCTTGGCGTTAAGTGAGCTCTCTGTAATTTTTCCACTTCGTTGACTGTTGGCAATGGACACTTTCCGTTCTATATTGCCTCAAAGTACTGTTGCCCTAAATCCTTGCACTCTCAATTTACTTAGTAAGGGTATACTGGTAAAATAGTCAACAAAGACGATATGATTGTTAGGTGCAGAAACACACTCTAATAGAGGCAATACAACTTTAGATCCAAGTGAAAGTTGAATATCATCATTGTTGGTTTTTCCACAGTGTATATCTATAACGTAGCAATACCGATTTGAGCTACAAAGAGACCAATTTTTAAAACCATCTACAAGGTTTACCTCTAATAAATTGTTTTGCCGAATGGTGATCATAGTACTTGACCGTTGCTTCATCTATTAACAATGTTTTGTGGAAAATACACCATTGTTGAAAGTTTACATTTAGCATATCCATAAGCGGTCTGAATTTGAACGTTCTGTCATCATTTATTTGTGCGTTGTCATTCACATGCAAATATTTTTTTATTTCTAAATACCTGTTCCTAGACATGAATTTGGAAAACAATGAGATCCTCATCAAGTGACCAATACACACGCTCTCTAGGCAATCTGTGATATCCAATCAAAAAGAGTGTCTTAGTTCTTCATTGGCCAGAGAAAATATATTTCTTTGCCCTAAAATATGCTGAACAATTTTTTCATCAGCCAATTTTTCAAATATATCTTTTGGGCAAAGAATTTTTGATGATTGTTTATTTAGCAGATAACTTGATTCTTTTAGCACCTAACGTCTCATTGTCACTGTCGTCCCATTCAGATTCCGACCACGACCCAATTTCCGTTATATTGTCTGAAGGGTGGATGAAAACCCCTAAATTGCCAGGAACATCACGAGGTAGGACTGCAGAATCTATAACGTCTTCATCCAGATCTTCTTCGTCTGTCAGTGGGTCAGGATTTGGAGGTAGAATCACAATATCAATATTATTGCTTCTACAAGACGCAGCAAAATCAGCTACTGCAGTCAAATTAGGCAATTTCTGACAGCCATAAAAAAACAGAAGTCGATGTTGATGGTCTATCATTTGTGCTTTATCAGAAATCTGAAAACAGAACAACTGCTTACCCAGTGTAACCTTCTTCTTATGTTTAATAAAGTGTAATCACCAACGTAAATTTATCTATTACACAAAATAACCTCAAAATGCGAGGATATCAAGAGACGACGCTAAACCGCGAATTTACACAAATAGCGCATAACTCTGAATTCTAAATAAAGTTACCTATCAGCTTTTATCGACATTACGGATAACGGCGGTATTATGAAAGTCGTCTTAATGACACAAAATTGTTGGCAAACTTTTCTACTGAATGATAGATGGGCTCAGCGATATAGTTTAAGGAGTACTCAAGCGAGTACAGTGGGCGCTAATGGGTTAATTCCAGATTCGAGTTTTGAGGGAAAACGATACGTGCCAAGTTTAGCAAGAATAACGTCCATTTTTCAGCTTTAAATCTTCTAATGTAATTCCTTTATTGTAAGAAATGTTTACTGATTTGGCATTAATTACAAGGATTAATTGGAAGCTTACCATATTTAAGCAAAATATTTTACAAATGTAAGCCTACTTGAAGTGATGCCTGTCGGTGTTTCTTAGCGAACGGTGACATCTTTAACCCTAGTATGGATAACCTAAATTCTTTACTCTTTTACATAACTTAGTGTCTGAGACTCTAATGTATAAAGTAAAGGAAATTTGTTCAGCATACCATATTTATTTATTTTTAATTAGAGGTTTTACTAGAAATAAATGATACAAAGGTTATAAAACTATTAAATAACGAGCCGAGAAAAAGGAAACGAAAGTATTGCAGACCTTAACTTAAATTTTAACATATTGAAGTAATCTTAGTTCATATTATTATTACTACAAGTGAAAAACATATTCTTAACGTGTTACAGGCCAACTACTCATTAGAGCATTAGCATTAGGTAATTTGCGCGCACGACATAGCTCTGTGGTGTTGCCGGGGTTCTTACTTAACCCTGCAAAAGGACACTCGTCACAACTCCAAAAAGCGTCAAGATCGGGAGAAATGTCAGAAAGGCGCCATCTGTTAAAAGCATTTATAGCGGGAAAACGTCATGAACTAGATACAGGAAACCATAGTGCTCACTCAGAATAAGGTGCTCTCCTACCTGAAAATTCTCCTTCATAAATATTTATGCAAAGTTCACCTAAACTTCAATAAAATCTTAAGCTTTATGTAAAAGCCGCAAAATTGCGAGAATAAAACTAAACAACTACTTAAATATTTCGATAAACTTCAATGTCACAATTATTGTCGCCAATAACCAAACAAACTGATCAATAGGGTAATTAATTATTCAGTTCAAAACGAAAAATACGTCACAACGAAACTAAACAGCAGAATTAAATATACATATTACAAAACCCTAAAATTTAGTAATAAATCGGGATGTAATATCCGAATTCGAAGAATATACATAGCTCATGCCTAATCAAATAACAATCTGTTTACCTTTTGGCAAATACAGGTACTACGGTGTCGGTAGGTTGATTCCTATAAAAATTACTTTAAAAAAATGCAACTACCCGCAAAACTATCGTATGCAAAAACAAACAGCTCGCCGGTCAACGGCCGATTTGATTCGTGATCTGCTTTACGTTGGTTTACTTAATAAATCTTAATTTCAATGAAATTATACTTCCAAAAAAAGAAATCAGTTTACTTCAATTTACAACCAGTTGAAATTAAATCAATTAATCCGCTATAAAATATGACCAAATAATGAAAACTAATGTATTACTTGTAGGTAGCACACTACGAAAATTTGATGAATACATTGAAAATATTCCGATTGAAAATTGTTGTCGCGATAGCAAAGGATAATTACTAAAATTTATTATATAATGATTGTTATTTGAGAATGATTTGTATTTCTTTTTTTTTATGTAAGGCATGTTTGTGTAGGGTTTTTAACTGAGGGTGTGGCGCAGACACATGTTTTAAGTTGCAGGTGCAGGGTAAACTTTGAAAATAAAAATGTCAGTATTAGAAAAAGAATTACACCGCGGTCAAAGAAAAATTTGTTCATGAGTTGAAATATATTTGAAATACAGGGTTTCTTTCTACGGTTGATTGCACATGTTAATTAGAAATAATGTTTCCTTGTATAATTAAAGTCAAAAGCGTTCACACGAAATATTTTTATTGCTTTTGTTATTTGACATGGAAAATATGGGGGTGAGGAGATAGGGGGCGATGGAATAAAAACGGTTTGTTGTGTTTAGAAAGGGGAGTCTGATTAGAATTTCAAAGCGAGCGGGAGTAGATTTGAGTTTGATTCGGTGTTTGTTTTAATTAGAGTTTCTTTTCGTTGTTTTGTGTTAATCGATAAAGCCGAGTATTTAAACATTTTGTGCTGGTGAAAGCTTAAAAGGATAACCTCCATTTGATAATGTAAGTAAAAGAAAAGATTTTACGTTTGTGAAATTACACAGAAAAGGTCATTCTACCTACTCATTTAAATTGTTCAAGCCAAACTGAAACCTGGACTTGCAAAACTGTTGTGTTCATTGAAAATTACGCAGGCACAGCGAGAAAGCTCGCTCTCTTTTCTTTCTTTATGTGTTCTGTTTTGTGTATTGATAATTCCAACCTGTATTTATAATGATAAAACCACAAACGATCATAGGTATAAAATCAGAAAAGCTGATCCAAATGATCTATATCTATACAAACGTCCCTTTTGTTACCGTTATATGCCTATATGTCTATATTTTTGTGTTTTGTTTTATGCCTAAGAGGAATTGAGAGCGTTATTATCTTGCATTTGTAATAATACCTACTAATCATGTGAGTGCATCGGTGTTGCAGGACTTTGTTTCAGATGTTATAATTTGCCTTAACTGCATATTTAATGTGTTTGGCCACGAAGGGTTTTTCTGTGTAATCAATCATATCCTTTATTGTTACTGTCCATGTGTATCATTTGTTGTGCTCGTATCCACAAATTTGTATGCGTAACGGTACTTGCCCTTTTTCTTTTGTATCTACTTAAATAATCTGTAACCTGTTTAATTTTCTGTTGTTGTTTTATTTTATGTAGGTTGAATTTATGAAATTGTGGATTCGATCACACTGTTTATGTTTATTGCATTTAGGGGTAGTTATCTTAAATCGCTTTGCATTTTATTTTGGTGATATTTAAATATTGTAAGGTACGCCCTTTTAACTTGATTTAATAATGTCCCTTGTTGTTTTATTTGTGTTCTGTTTATAAAATGCTTTATATGTAATTATTTACCTAAAAACAGACAGGAATAGGTTCCAAAAGGGATCCTCCTGTGTGTATATTTATTACCTGTTTATTTTGCTTTAATTTGAATACCATTTGTAGACCTGATTTTATGTTTATTTGTGACTAAACTTCGTTTTATGCAATGTTATAGATTTGTACGACTTTAATACCGATAGGGTAGTGTTGATACATATTTAATCCTTTGATTGCTTTGATTACTTGTGTTATCTGATCTTTGTTTTTCTTTGTGTGATTATTATCGGAATAAAGGGAGTTTTCTTGGTGATTCTTTTTCTCCCGATGTAAATAGGATGACGAGCGAATCACCAGGTAGCGCAACTCGTTTATCTCAATTACAGTTTTGTTTCATTTAATTACTTGCCACCTTATGCAACAAATTAACCTTATCCGACCCTATCTCCTGCGCATTACACAACGTAGGTTATTTGCCCCTAGACGATCACTGTTTTTTTTTTATCAGGTTAGAATTTTGTGAGTTCAAGATCAGATTTGTAAATCAACTCTGATTATTTAATCACGGCCAGTAAGGGAGATTTAAGCTATTAATTGGAGTAAGCCTAACATTAGCCGACGTAGCATCATTCTCAGTGACATCAATTTAAGCAATTAATAAAAGCATCTTATCAGTAAAATTAAGATGCATCCTTTAGCTATTGTTTTGTCTCTCGAATTTGCATTAGTGCGAACAAGTACAAATTACACGTTTCAAGATAGGGTACGTCTGGGTTACGACATACTCATTAACCTTTAAATGTCACGTTACAATTAAATAAGCACTTGTAAACCTTTCGAGCGTAATTACTTTACTTGAAATAAATAAAAAGATATTGACGTTAATTCTCTCAGTCGAAAAAAACAAACACTTAAAATGTACGTAAATATAGTACTGTATAACAAATGGTTTCACCATTTAAAAAAACACCACAAGTACATTAACCTATAGATATGTATTATGAAATCACCACCTTCGAGATAACCACGCATTCGTTACATTAAATTCTTCCTATTCAAATTATAACATTTAGTTTACTTAATAGGCGGCGATACTAGCTAGTTTCAACGTAGGCCTTTACTAAAATTACTGTAAATATTACGTATCAGCCAACATAACAAATGGTTATAACAAATTAGTTGCGTTCTCCTTGTAACGCATTCGTCACATAAAGCTTTGATACAAAATCGTCAGTATAACAAAATAAGAAAACTCATCTAACTTTGGATCACAACACGGATGAATACGTTTGTATTAAAATTTAAACGAAAAAAATAATAAGAGGTTAATCTCAACCGTGAGAACATACAAAAAAGATACACACAATACTTTATTAAGATTATGAACCACAGCAAAAGTGTGAACAGAAATGATCATCTTAAATTTGAACAGTCCCTTTTGTTATACAGGCACCTGGTGGGAACCCACAGGATGCACTCTGCAGCGGCCTCGGCAATGTGCTCGATGTTGTGACTACGGTCCACTCTCCAAGTGTGACACAACTCGTAAATGCTTCGGCTTCGAAGTGCATTTTGATTAACACACAATACGGTACGGTATACTACAGTCTATATTTTTACGTTGCTTGTTAATTTTACTTTATTTATCATCATCATCATCATTAGCTCACTCCGTCCATCGTCGAACGTAAGCCTCCCCTAATGTTTTCCACCGATCTCTGTCGTTTGTTTTCTGAAGCCAGTCATGACCAGCGATTCCCTTTAAATCGTCCGTCCATCTTGTTTGTGGCCTTCCTCTGCTCCTCTTATTTTCGCGGGGTCGCCATTCCATCATTCTCCTGGTCCATCTGTCATCTCTTAATCTTCCAATGCGCCCTGCCCAGTTCCATCTTAGTATACATATACGCTGTATGACGTCCGTTACCCTTGATTTTCTTCGGATCTCAGTGTTGGGTATGTGATCTTGTAGCGTTACGTTCAACATTCTTCTTTCCATTGCTCGTTGGGTCTTTTGTAGCTTATCTATTATGCTTTTATTTAATGCCCATGTCTCTGTTACGTATGTGAGGACTGGTAACACATACCGGTCAAAAGTTCATGCCTTTAAAGTATTCGGCACGTTAGATTTTAATATGGTCTGTAGTCTGCCAAGCGCTGACCACGCTAGTGAAATTCGTCTGTTTAGGTCTGTTGTTAGGTTGTTCTTGGAAAGCTCCATTTTTTGGCCTAAATATATACATGAGTGACTCTTTCAATTCTTTCCTTTCCTATTACGATTTGTTGTTCATGTAACGGCTCTATTTCATTTGTTAGATATTTTGTTTTATTTAAGTTTATCTTAAGTCCTATCTTCCTTGATTTTGTGTTCAGCTCATTGAGCATTTCTTGCAGTTCTTTTTTATCATTTGCTATTAATATAACATCATCAGCAAAACGCAGATGATTTAATTTCTCGCCGTCTATCGTAATGCCTTTAGCGTACCATTCTAGTTCCTTGAAAACGTCTTCTAAAGCTGCGGTGAAAAGTTTAGGAGAGATTGAATCTCCCTGCCTCACCCCACGTTGTATTTTAATGTTATTCGTAGTTGTTAGTGTCGTTACTTGCATAGTAGCATGTTTATATATATATATATATATATATATATAAAATTTTTTTCCTCTTTCTTCACTATGGTACGTGTGTCAATAAAACGAACTACAAACTTCAACATTTTCCATATATTTCGAATACGGTTGTATTCATCATCAGTGGAATTTAACAACAAAAGGAACTAAAATTAATATTAAAAATTGACAATTATGACAAATAATGTACAAGGTTACTATTTTAAATTTTCCAACTTATATATATATATATATATATATATATATATATATATATATATATATATATATACTGAATTAGGCTTGAATACCTGTTGTCTACTCTACTACTGCTTAGGGCGTTTAGTACGGCCCCTATCTCTACCGAGTCAAAAGCCTTTTCGTAATCTATTACTGCTATCCATAACGCCATATTATACTCGTTGGTTTTTTCAATTAGTATTCTCATCACTTGTAGGTGGTCTAAAGTGCTAAACGCCTTCCTAAATCCCGCCTGTTCCCGGGGTTGGTAACTATCCAGCTTGTTTACGAGTCTTTGTGTTATAATTTTGTAAATATTTTGTAAATAACAGATAATAGACTAATAGGTCGTAGTTTTGTAACTTATACTTTTTACCCTTTTGAAGATAAGTACTACTAATGCATTTAACCAGTCGTCTGGAACTTTACACTCGATCAGGCATTTGTTGTAAAGAATTCTTAATTGCTTTATTATAAGTTTTCCACCATATCTTATCATTTTCACTATTACATTGTCTTCGCCTGGAGCTTTTTATTGGGCATGTTTTGATAGCATGTTCTATTTCGTGATCTGTTATTTCGAATTTCTTCCGATCCTACATTTATTACTGTAGGTCTTTGGTCTTCTGTTTTCCTATTGGCGGTTGTGCTTTTGTTTCATATAGCGATTGGTAATATTTTTCTATCGTTTTTCTATTTCTAATGTTTGGGTTATTTCTTTATCTTCGTCATCTATCGATTTTACTATTTGGTATGTTCCCTCCTTCATTTTCCGCAAGATATCTTTTAGGCTCTTTCCTTCTTCCAATGTCTCTCTTATTTTTAAATTCTTGTATTCCCTTAAATCAGCTCTTATTTTTCTTTTGATTGTTTTATTTAATTCTACTATTTCTATTTTGTTACTTATAAATCACCTTGCAATCGTCGTCTTCTTTCTATTAAGTTTAGAGTGTCTCTGCTTAATTTCTCTTTTTTATCTTTATCCATAGGTGCAATTTTCTTGGATGCATTTAATAAGCACTGAGTTATTATAGTATTCAGGGTATTTATTTCTTTTTGTTGTATCTGCGAAATTTCATTTTCTGATATGATTTTTTGGTACTCTGTTGTTTTCATTTTAAGTTGTTCATATTCTATTTGCACTTTTTTATTATGCACCATCTGTCTTCTCTCTTCCCTACATTTATGATCACCTTTGCTCGTAGCATTCTATGGTCACTTCCAACACTTATTGCATTTAGTACAGTAGTACCTTTTATTATGTTTTTGTGATTGCTTATTATGTAGTCAATCTCATTTTTAGTCGATCCGTTTGGGCTACGCCACGTCCATCTTCTACTTTCGGGCTTTTTAAAGGAGTTCATTATGTATAAGTTGTTTTCTTTTGCAAAGTTTATTAGCTGTGTTCCTCTTTGATTTCTTGTTCCTGTCCCATAAGGTCCAACCTCCTTTTCTTCACCCGTATCTGTCGCTTTTCTGCCTATCTTGGCATTGAAGTCGCCCATTAGTATCATATACCTTGTTTTGTTACGTTTCATTGCTTTGTTTATTTCTTCATATAACTGTTCGACTTCTTCGTCCTCGTGTTCTGATGTTGGCGCGTATATTTGTATTAGTTTAGATGTAGTCTTTTTGTTGATTTTTATGTCCACTAAGATTACTCTGTCCGATATAGCTTTGAATTGTGTTATGTTCTGGGCTAGTTTCTTATTGATGAGTATTCCCACACCTCCTTCGTTTAGTTCTTGTTTTCCTTTGTAGAATACCATGTGTCCACTTTTCAGTATATTACACCCTTCTCCTGGCCTCCGTGTTTCTGATAGACCTATTGCTGTCCATTTTATTTTATTTAATTCTTCTTCTGGTTCTACCAATTTATCTTCTGTGGACATTGTTCTTATGTTGAACGTCGATATGTACCATTCTTTTGTCTTGGATTTTCTAGGTTTTCTATGTTTCTGGTGTGTATGTTGCCGATTGGCTTTTTTCATCGGATTTGTGCCCCCCCCCCCCCAGAATCCGTGGGGCTGACTGAATTTTCAATGCGAGATTCCGAGTTATTTCCTCTACTCGCCTGGGGTAGTAAGTTTTCATAATTCGATCTCATTTCATTTTGGGGGTTTTTGGCCTGACTTGCCACGTTGGCCAGGCGGGTTGGCAAGTAATGGATAGGATGTAGGTAGGACAATGTGTCAAGGTATGATGGGAAAGAAGGTTTTGGGACATTATTTTCTCCCTGTTTATAGGAGGTGGGACAAAATCAAGGCTCGCTTGGGCAGGGTCGCTTCCCTGAAGTAGGTCTATCCTCCACTGGGATTGTGAAGAATTATCTACCCGCTACCCCGACTTTATTTATGACCTAGTTCTAATTGATACTTATTTTAAAAGAACAAAAGGGTTATTTATTTACAGCGAGTTATTGGTTATCGGGTCAGTTGTGCATACGAAGCCGTCAATTAAAAAATCTGAACATTACTCTTAATATATGATAAAACTCCAAAAGGAATTACGGACCGGCACTTATCCAACACCGAATCGAATTCCATGGACATGATAATGTCCGCGACAGCGATAATTATAAAATAATCCGGAAGGAACGAAGTCATAAAATTTTTCCTCCAAATTAATGGTAACAGAAAGACATCCACGGTGTACTTCACTTAAAATCCCGGTATGGGCGTAAATAGTTCACCACCTCCAAACAAACAAATCTTCATGTGTGCGCCAACGTCAATCAAACTCGAGAACCGTGGGAAAAATTGCATCATCCAAAAAATATATCACAACCGGAAGGCGTTACCACTGTAATCAATATCCTGTAATTTGAAGATTTCTAGCACCTCTAAACCTTAACGCCTTGTACCTAAAAGTCAAACTCTTTGTTTAAGACCAAAAATTTTACCGAAAAAACCCGCCAAATTTTCGCTTCCAACGTCTTAATAAAATGCGAAATATGCTTCTCTATACAATATTTAAATACAAAGTAACAATTTTGATGTGTTCTGTAATTTTCCACTGACGAAATTTTAACGACATAATTTAACGATATCTATAGAATTACGAACAACTCTTATTTAGAAAGAAACTAGTAAATTCCCAACAAAATTAGTAAAAAGGGTTTCGCTAACTATTGACACCAATAACGTAAAACACCTTTTAATTTTAAACTCTCATCTAAACTTGAGAAACAACCCAAACTTTATTTTGTTTTCAACAAATGAATTTAAATATGATCGCTGTTTGTAAAAATTTCGAATACTTTCCAAATACGTAAAAAACAAGATAAAACTAAAAGTTTCCCAAAAGTTTATGCGTTATTAAAGATAACTGCTTGAACTTATACTAAATTTCAAAAGTCCGGTACGAATGCGTATTTATAATTTCGGAATTAACGCAAATCTTTGATAATATCATGACCACGTGACAAACGACAACTACTCCAGATCATCTTTCTAATTTTAACGACGTCTTTTTTTCAAGAGTGACTCCTCTTGGTGCTGTTTTTCTGGTACCTCCATAAAAACTTTTATTGATTCGACTGTGCTTTTATGTAAGAATGGATGTTGTGAATGCCTAGTCATATATGGTAACACTACAACGTCTGAAAGGGCTTTAAAAAAACCCTACGACGATGATTCAAGGTCTGGTTGCTCAGTTACATAAAGACTAAGGGCATTGTTTGTATTTTGAAGGTATAATTAGTAACCATTTGATCCATGTGATCCAAACCCCCTTTAGTTTTATTGTAAGATGCGATATGTAGCTTTTTCTTCTTAGTCTTCATTAACAACATTATCACGATGCATGTAACGTAATATTATCACTGACTAAAAAATTCCCAAATATGTCTTATTGGCTCAAGTTTAGTGCTTTTCAAGCGAGCGGCACGTACTCCCTTATCATCGAACCTGAGAAAGTATCTTATATTTTCAAAGCGATTGACCATTATGGTAACTCTATACATGGGATTTGAACATTTATTCAAAAACAATTCTCTTATTTTATTTTATCTTCTTATATGTAACTATCCCATTGCTTTTTAACTCCTGCTAACAGCAACAATTCCAGAAAAGCATTTATTTCACCAGATTCCACATTTTTATGCTCTCCTTTTTTTGGAATATTATCGCTTGAGTTTTGTTGCCGCATTACTTCAGTTATTATGGTAAAATCGTGGATCCGTATAAACTTTTTGAACATATAAGATCACAGGAAGTACTTGTTAACCCACACAGTTTCCAAATTTAGTAAATTAATCGTAAAAATGCAGCTATCAATTTTAAATTTTTCACAGGCATGAAGCGTACTGATAAGCTATTACATGTGAAATTTCAGTTTTATTGAGGCCCTAGGAATGGTATTTAAATAAAAAACTATTCTTATATAAATTAAGACTTTTAAGAAAGGCTTTTAACTAGGATGCATCAATAAAAATAGTGAAAAAGGTTAATGTGTATTGTATCAGCTTGATCATCAAACTAAAAATGAAAAAAAATTGTGAAAATATTAAAACTGGAACAATTTCCTAACACTCTACAAAAATATAAATGGTCACATGATCAAATAATTAGACTGGTATTGAAAGGTAGGGAAGTTCTAACCCCCGACAAGGAAACAATTTTTTTTGGTAACATTGTTTTTAAATCTTATTTCAATGACTTACTAATTAAAAATTTTGTACAATCGTTAAACATTACACACTACTTATATGTGAATTTTGTTTTTTTGTTTTAAATACAAGGCATTGGACGTTATTTACATTAATATTTGAAAGTGCGTCTTAAAATACTACTACAATTTGTATTTATACAAAAAGACAAGATCCTTAGAGCCTTATATGTAATTATATAAATCCGCTAGATTTTTATGATATGTAGGTATGTATACATGAATGTTGAGGGGGGACTCTCCATATTTTGTTAGACACACTGTATACTTTTGTAAAATAGCAGCTGAACGTTTCAAAATACCATTGCTTAATCTGCAGATCGTATTTGGTTCTGTTTTTTAAGTTTCCTTTATTGTCAAGCGCAACAATCAGTAGTAATTTGGACATAGTCGAGCTATATCTTGAAATATAAAAAATGCAAGCTGATAGTAAAATGTTGACTTCTGTGATGCAGGTATAAGCGATAGCTGATAATCCGAGCCATAACAGAAGATACTTTTTTCAAATTGTCGATTAATATCCCTAAGAGTACTTCTGGAGAAAATCTCCAGCTTTTAAAACTAATTCTTTGCAGGTGAAGATTTAGGCCTTATAAAATAAGTTGATCACAGCGGATAACAGCAAATTACCCTAATTTAAATTCAGAAAGAAACGCTTCATAAATACGCCGTTTTCTCGCGAACTAAACAAGTAATGATCCAAATCCCTTCAATACCCTTCCGAGTTAACTAAATACTTTATCAGAATGATCAGCAGTAATAGGTGCATACTATTTTATACTAGTCCAATGCAATTCATACGAGAATGGATTTGTTTGCAAAGTTCCCATCAAAGTAATTAACTTACTTACATTGACTTATTCACGTGTTCTGCCAGTATGTATACATAAAAAGCGGAAGGATGATAGATGAAAGGTATAGAGAAATTTTCCGTTAAAATACTTCATTTCTCCTTTCTCTATATTTCAATGGCGTCGTTAATCCATAGTCAGCGATTAGGCTGAACTAATCGAAGTGTATTCAAGTAATTTAAAAATGGATGTAAAATATCACGTCCGCATTTTTTTTCTTATTCAATTTGCAATCAAATTGAAGTGCTTTCTCTTAATTAAAATTACAAGAAATTAGTATTAGCTAATTATTCTGAACGGTTCGTTACGATTCAAGTTTACTAAGACATTAGAACAGATAGGAAACGTACAACAATGCCAACCACTGAATAAGTTTCAGTATAGCCTACTTGGATGATAAGTTACAAATTAAAGGGTAGTGGTTAATCCTTGACAAGTCAAATGTGTAAATGAAGTTTAAGTACACAAACTTACTTTTAAATACTAAATTTCACCAAATGGTCAGCCAAGTTTTGGACTTTAGATAGGCCTCGCTTATATTTAAACTCATCAACGCGAAAATTATGTAAATTAATTTTATATTTCGCATTCTAAAACTTTCTAGATTATGTTGGACGTTTCACGAAAACTTACAAGTGTTTTTAGACTACTTTAGATGATTATTAATTGAAATGTGAACAAGTTAAAGAATTATTATTAATTATACATATCAGTAACTTACTTTTATTACAGTTTTTAAATAATTATTTTTTGAAAGAATATTACTATATTTTTAAATGTAGTCTTTTATACCTTTTTATTTTACCATTTACATTTAAGCCTTTTCTATACTTAAGCTTTTATAACTAACAAATAGTTATTTGTTGCATTAGTACAAAAAACGTCATTTTGGCGTTTTTATAAATTTATTTCTCCGGCCCCTGTTATCTTTATCGTGTTGCAATTGACTACTTCTTTGAGAATCCCTCATTTATCTCGCTATTAGAATCTATTTCTATTTTACACAAAATGAGTATTACGGCAGATGTTGGTGGATTAACGTGAATACGGATGGAGCCACCGGCGACAGCAAATGTCACCTAAAATCACTGAAAACGTTTGATTAACCCGACACGAAACGAAAATAAAGAGTGAAACTATATTGACATCAATACTTAATTTATGGCGTGCGTAGTTTGATTTTGTGTATTTTAGTCCACATTCACAATTTTGCAAATGTACATAATAATTTTACCTTGAGTAGGACCCCTACGTTGCACCACTGACCCTGGTATGTCATTCTCATTGTGTATTCTATTTTGTGGGTATAAATTTTTATTTAACTCATCGGTATAGATCTTTTTTACTTATTTCTACAATAAAATTAATTTAACGATATCTAGCGGTAATAATTAGAATCTAATTTAGTAATAGATAACCTCTTCCAAAAATATGCTAAATTGAAAAACACGTGCATTACAATTAATGTAATTTTAAACTTTAAATACAGCAAGTTTATCAAGAAGATTGGTTTATTTTGTGTTTTATTTACAATTATTTCGTTGAGTAAACATAACGTTTACAAAGAACAAACTACTTTGGTGTGTTACTGTTCTCTGCGGAATTAAAATTTCGGTAATCTGACCATTTTTAATTTCTTGGGTTCTACCCTAATATTAGTGGTAGAAATCTACAGTTTGAATTAATGTATGGAGCTACTTCAGTTTAGCCTAACTGAATCCGTCTTATGTTGATTATACAATGACACAATCATGCAACTCAATAAAAAATTGAGTTTACACCTTAAACGCACAGTCTAGGTACCGTGGTATCTATAAACATTTTCTATAGGTTTAGCCTATTTTTATCCATGTATATAACAGTATTATCTGTAAATATGGTAGCTAGTAGCAAACCAAGAAAAAAGTAATATAAAAAATTTATTGCTCTACAAAAATAGTTTGTTACATATAAGGACGATTTACAGCATTTTGTTATTGTTACACAATGTTCGTTACATATCAGTCGTTTACATATTTCGCAACATTTTCGGGTCTTCCTTTGAAATGATGATGTTGATCTACAAAAAAAAAAACAGCTGACGGCATGTTTGCTGCGTCCAGAAGGATCCCTTGGTGGTGGCTCTGACGAGGACTGTGGAGGAAGCATAACCGGATTTCCTAATATAGTCTCTATTCCAGATTAGTAGCAAAACGTTTCAAAAACTTGCTTGTTTTTGACCGCGTTTCAATTTCGGACATGGATAGTTGCTTTCCCAGATCCTCAAGAAAAATTCGCCGGCTGTACGATAACTTTTGTGTTGTAGGGTTGTTTTCGAAGTAAATCATATAAGCTTCTAGGGTATTTACGTCTGACATACTGCAAAATATTGCTCGTAGCCAACGAAGCCTTTTTCTTTTTGTTGAAACATGAGGAACCAATTTGTCCATATTGTCAGCACCTCCTTTAGTTGCATTGTAATACGTAATAACTTCTGGTTTTTGCTGAGATCCGGTGACGCTTACATTGTTGTGCATTGTTGATAGTAAAGTAACAATGTGTTCCTTCTATGGGACAGCAAATGGTAACTCTATCTTCACTGAATCCGAATATAGACGACTATTCCTCTTTATCTTTACTCTTCTTCATCTCCTGTGGGATGTAGGACTTATCTTGTTTTAGTGTTCCAATAATTAAAAGGTTCCAACTGAGCAATAGCCGAGCCAATGGTAATGCCGTGAAAAAGTTGTCCATGGTCACACTTCTTCCAGATCCTTTGAGCTTGTAGCACATGTCCCTTACAACTCGCTGTCTCTGATCCTTTTGTGGACCGTTCGGTCACAAACCCACCAAACTTTTATGTCGTACTCCGCAGGTTTGGACAGAGTTTACTGAGTAAACCTTGTTCTGCCTCTGAAAGGAAAAAGTTGCTCATCTACCGTCACACAATCGGTTGGCATATATTTGGATGATAGATTGGCATTTAACATCAACCATAGATACGTTATAGCAGCTACTTTGTCTGTTTTTACTCTCTGACTTCCAGTGTTATCGTTATCAGAGCGAATGAAGCGGAATATCTCCTGTAATCGGTTGATTCCCATTGTAGCTCGATACAAAGGATAATAATCTGTCTTCCATGACACTTTTAGGTGGAATGATGTACTTCCATCGTTATCAGGATACCAATATACGCATAAATTTCTTGTGTATTCAAATATCTCTAATTTTTTGTAGGTTTTCCTGGATTCTCTGCGTTCTATTTCTTCGACACCCGAACAATCGGACAAATCAACTGTTTGTTGTGGTGGAATCCATTCGTCGTCAGAGTTCTCATTTACATATTCGTCATCACTACCACTCAACTTTTCTTCGTATAGGGTTAATAAATATGCCTGTTGTCCATAGGTAAGTCTAAATAGAAAAAACTACTCTTGAATATAGTTCTTTAATTAAACACTTAATCACCAACGCTTAACGGGTTAAGATACGCGGTTTAAAATCAAGACGGTGGCAATTGTTTATCGATATAAGTTGTTTGCACGTTTACTTCGTGGATTAATAGCAACCAGAACATGTGATTATTTATCGATATAAGTTTTTTTACACGACCACTTTATTGCTGTGAAACACTTACATTAAAACCAACAATAAAAAGAAATGTACAAATTCGCGTTTTAGTTTTTTGCTAAACGGAATATATTTATGGTCATGTATCAAAAGCAATAGAACCGGTTCGGCTTAATCAAACGTGTCACCACAACTAGTTGTCTTCTCTTCTCTAAGTCCATCACCGTTTTTAAAAAAAATAATAAATTTTATGTAGGAATATTCCGCCTCCTTTTATATTTTCCAGTACAAGAAGTATTTATTTTCAAAATATTCACTTGTCCCTAGCAAACCCTACATGTCTCGAATTTGAACATAGCACACGGTCTCGTCTTTTGATTTTGCTGTACGTTCCATAGTAATTAAATACAACCGATGATATTTTACGCAATTTCGGACGTATGCAAATTCTAAGTGATTTGTCTCAGTAAATTCGAATAATTTCGCAGAAAACATACCCTCGCTCCACATTAAGTGTCTTCTAATGACCCTCTCTCGATTGAATAATTTTGCGCTACGATCCTAGTTCGATTAGGTGCTTTGTATCTGTAAGGTTCCTAGGCGTAGACATTATCTAGATGGCATTAACTCCTTCTTGATCAACCAATATACCATTGGCATTGACTACTTTACCTAAATACCGAAGTTCAGACTGAAAAAACGTACACTTGTCCCTGCCCAAAGTAAGACGTAATTCAGAAAAACGACATAACAGCCTGCAATACCTCAACCTGTTCTTCGAAAGTACGCGTACAAATAATAGCGTCATTTAAAGTTGTGTCGTAGACCACGATAGGTAGAATGCTGCCTGCTAGATGGTGGGTTAACTAAACCAAATAGTAAACGGTTAAGCTGAAATAATCCCCTCTGTTTGAAGATCCTCAGCCATCGGTACCAACCAATACGCGAATTCGATGTATAGGTTGTCCCATTTTCGTGTTTTACGGGGTATCTCGCTTATTTTTTAGGTTAGAACCTTGCGGTGTTCGCGACACCGTGCTATTTTTTAATGAAACCAAAGATGCACTAATCAAATTTGCCATAGCCGTCTTAGTTTGTGTGCTACAGGGTGATTTTGGAAAAATTGCATTTCCAGTCATCCCCTGTAACTCTGTTATTGTCAGACATATTAAAAAAGTAAAAACTGGTGTTTGTAGATTTTTTTACGTAGAATCTAGTGGCTTACTTAGATTTTCTTTAGAGGTCACAGTTTTTGAGTTATTGACATAACCTGTTTTTTTTATGGGAAACCCTATATATTTTTTTAAAATCTTTCTCCCTTTGCCAAGAGCTGTTCAAAAATATAGTAGTCTAGATTTATTTTTATAAATAACGTGACAAAATGATTTTTTTCTATAATTTACATTGATAATAGTGCCGTGGGTAACCATGGTATCGCCAAAAACAAAATAATTTACGTTCATTACTTAGGTATTTTATTTTTGAAGTTTCTGATTCTCTCAAATTATTCCTGGTTACATTTTCCCAAATTTAGTGCTGATATATATTGTTATTCGTTGTTTTTGTTTATTGTTATCGTTCTTGTTCTTGTTGTTGCTGTTGTTTAATTATTTTTTAGTATGGCTCGAAACCAAAAATTTAAAAACCTTGAGAAATACGATATGAACACCTGCTTCATATTATCTAATGAAAACGCAGACCAGGACTTAGAACTCTATCTGAACAGTTCAGTTAATCTTTACCTTAGAATTTGTATTTATTTTATATACCTATTTTGTCCTGTAGATATCCCGAAAGAAGACAACCTGACAGAAGAGTATTTCAAAAATTAAAATTTAATCTTTGCCAACATGGATGTTTTGACAAACCTTGACCCTGAGTTTACAACAAAGGGAACGAGGAATTAGAGATCAACGTTTTAGCAGTTGTTCAAGTCACTCCTGAAACCTCGTGCAGGAAAATAGATGAAGAGACCGGTGTGTCTAAAACAACAGTGCAAAGGATTTTAAAAATTCATACCCTACAAGTACAAACTTGTTCATCATTTGCACCCTGGTGATGCTGAACGTAGATTGGGGTTCTGCAATTGGTTCATAAATATGAATACTCAGGACAATAATTTTGAAAAAAAAATAATTTGGTCGAGCGAGGCAGATTTCACAAGTTCGGGAATTCTTAATAGACACAACTCGCGGTATTGGAGTCAAGAAAACACCCACGTGATTTTTCCTAGAGAGCGTCAAGGTAGGATTTAATGTCTCCTGCTTTATTTTTATCCGAAAAATAGTTTACAAGATTTATGAAGGAAACCTAAACTCTAATGCGTACTTACAAATTCTAAAGGAGAAAACTATGAACATTTTAGAAGATATTCCACTGGCTCAAATGAACGACATATTCTTCCAGCAGGATGGGGACCCAGCCCACAATGCTAGAATAATATAAAACTGGCTAAATGAACGTTTTCCCAGAAGATGGATTGGAACAAATGTACCTGTTCGATGGCCACCACGATCACCGGATCTCGATTTTGGATTTTTTTTTGTGGGGGTATTTAAAAAATAAAATTTATTCAAGGCAATATGCCAACATGCAACAATTAAAAATTGCAACGGAAAATGCTTTTGCAGAATTACGAAGGCAATAATTTATTTTGGAAAATGCTATTAAAAGAATTTATAAACTTTGTGAAACTTGTAGGAGACATTATGGTCTGCAATTTGAACAATATTTGTGATTAATTAATTATTTTGTTTTTTATCGATGTAAATAATAGAAAAAAATCATTTTGTCACGTAATTTATAAAAATAAATATAGAATATGCTATATTTTTGAAAAGCTCTTGGCAACGGGAAAAAGATTTTTAAAAAATATATAGGGTGTCCCATTCAATAAAAGTAGGTTATGTCAATATCTCAAAAACTGTGATCTCTAAAGAAAATCTGGATTCTACGTAAAAAAATCTACAAATATCAGTTTTTACTTTTTTAATATGTCTGACAGTAACAGAGTTACAGGGGATGACTGAAAATGCAATTTTTCCAAGATCACCCTGTAGCACAAAAACTAAGATGGCTATGCCAAATTTGATTATTGCATGTTTGGTTTCATTAAAAAGTAGCACGGTGTCGCGAAACCCGCAAGGTTCTAACCTAAAAAATAAACATACGAAAATGGGACAACCTGTACAGCTATAATAAATGTTTTGTGTGACGAATAGTATACAATATAAATGAGATATAAGATAGCGGGTAAGCATCCCGCTCGGTAACTGTACTCCCTTTCCTAAAGTCTACAGGTAATTGGTACCTTCCACCTTTCTTCTTGACCATCACAGCACAAACCCTCGCTAGTAGACTTGCTGCCTTCATCACTACCTTGTTTCTGAAACTCTAACACTTAGGGCAATTCTTCAGTCTACCTTCCCACATTAGTAACAGTATAGCACTGCGACGCTACTGGTTCGGTTTTAGGTAATTCCGACGTAACCGGCTCTTATAAAATTCTTGTTCCATTTTCTGATTCGAGACTAGTTGTACCCTGTACAACCTGGATGGGTTCTTTAGTGACGTAAATTATAGCGATCTTGATTTTCAAAATATTCCCTTTTTCGCCTGTATACTCTAGTCCACTCCCTAATCTGACCTATTCCGCTTAGACGATACAACTACTCATCGTTTGTACCGCTCTATTAATCTACCATATCTAATGAGGTCATTTATAACATTAATTTGTCAAACCTAAATGGGTCTGATTCGACCGCATTATCCCTTTTCAAAACTTCAAGTCGCGTTTCCTCCGAAAAGGTAACATATTTATGTGTTAAAACTTGCAGTTACTCTATTGTATCACGGTTGCTGTACCTACTGCTGCACAAGTATGTAGATACTTTATTCAGCAAAGCATTCTTTAATTTGGGAGATGCAAAATGTTTCCTTCAAAGTAAAGCGACCTATCTGTACCTCTCACAAACCATTAACAAAATTCCTCATGACTGGGTGACGCACTACCAATTCCATTTGTAAACGTCGAACTGCTGCTTGTACATGACTGTACGGATTAGAATGTTGTATAACTGGTAGTATACTACAAGCTTCTGTTGGAAACAAAAGACGGCAACTTCCTTTTTTTTTGGGACGATCACGGTATTAGCTTTTAACCAATTCGGCAGGGCTTCTTGGAGTAATTATTGTAAAAGTTCTTCTAAGTACTAATTAATATCAGTTAATATTAGTTACTAACTGGTTCAAGCATGAAGTAAATCACCATTGTTGTGAGATAATGCTCATCGCCGTTATTCCCCTACAAACGTTGAATGCCATTGGAATTATTATAAAGGTTTGAGAAATGTAGTCAACAAGGTAATAATAAAGGAAAAGCGGGCTTATATTCAACACAATATAAGAAATAATTGCACAAGTAGCAGTTTGTGCAGATTGCTGTCCAACATTAGACTGGGTCATAACAAATCAAACACACAGCTCCCTCAGAGTCTTAATGATGTTGATCAGGCCAACAATTTTTTTATTGCTTCTAAAGCACAATCAATAGTAGTAGCTGGATATCACAATGCTACAATGCACATACATGTGAACCAATTACCGATATTTTATCATTTAGCATGGTTGATGAAACAGTTATAGTTAATATCTTAGGATCCCTCAATTCTAATGCCTGCCGAGTGGAGTACATATCTTTTCAAATGATTAGGTTATGCTGCCCCAGAATCATCCGTGTCATTACACATATTGTGAATTACTGCATAGAATTTTCTATTTTTCGTAACTTCTGGAAAACATATATTTTTCATCCATTGCCGAAATTTTCTTCTCCAAAGTCATTTTCTGACCTACAACTTATTAGTTTTTTACCTAACATATCCAAATTGCTCGAAAACGTTTAATACCTACAAATAAAACGTGTTTAGATAGATTTCATATACTTCCTGAATTTCAATCGGGCTTCAGAGCTGAGTACATTTGCGAAACTGCATTATTAAGGTCACGGAGGACATTTCATCTTCTATCTATAATAACCAGTATACAATATTGATTCTTTTAGACCTTTCTAAAGCATTTGACACCATCTGCCATAATAGTCTATTATCAACGCTACATTTTATTGGTTCCGATCCAAATTCTGTTACATTATTTTTCAACTATTTGTGTGGTAGAAGGCAGATGGTTATAAGTTACAATCGCTTCTCAAGAGTTACTGAATTACGACACAGAGTTCCTAAAGGTTCCATTATCGGTCCCGTCCTATTTTCTATCTATATGTACTTCCAATATGAAAACTTTAAATTTTGAAATTACCACCTATATGCTATAGTTGGAAGTAAATTCTCGTATCATGCGATACATCGCTGAAAAGGTGATAAAAAATACTATTCGATAATGTAAAAATCCAAGATGGCGTCCATATGAAAAACAATAGTTAGTGTATATATTTCAAAAACAAATGGCTGTAGATAAATTTTGGTACTTTTTTTTTAAATTGTCTTTTAAAAGTGTCATAATAATGTACAAATCAAAATGTTGTCAGACTTCAAATAAAAGAGCTACAGGGGGTAGTAGAAAATGCACAATTTTTGTTTTCTTCAATTATTTCAAAAACAAAAAAAGTTACTTCAAATCTGACTTTACCATGATGATAGCCATAAAATTCTCTAAAACTTTCCCCATTTAACCGACATTCTATCTTCAATATTAACGAATATAGCAATACATGCTTGCTGAATCTCGGACACACTGTGTGTGTGATATATATATATATATATATATATATATATATATATATATATATATATATATATATATATATATATATATATATATACCATATCAATATATGGCAGAAGGATTTAATCCCTGTTTCTAAACACAATTTAGGGTTTTCTAAAAAGTAGTTTTCATACAATGTATGTAGTTTGTTTAATTCACTTCCGCCGAGTATTGTAATCCTCTGGCCACTTAAATTAAAAAAAAAACACTTTTTAAAAACCTGATGCTTTGTTAAATGTTGACTGCCATGTTTTGCTTTAATGTATAACCTTTTTAGAGAGGATTTTGTATGTTAGTAATTAGAGTTCTTAAGCATTAATCGGTCCAAATCATTTAACTCGGCAGAAGTACGGTGGGATATATCATACTCCAGTACTTTTCCGATCGCCAAAGCAGATCGGGAGTGCACATGGACGCTGCTTTCAGTAGCTTCCATTTAACTTGCTACAATGCGGCGGTGGTGCTCGGTCAGTCATCAATCGCACTCCGATCACTTCACATCGCCGTAAGCGAGAAGTGTAACCTTATACTCCACTGTACCTAATGACTAATGAGTGACGTCTTAAATTTTACAGATATTTTTCCAAGTGGCATGTTTATAACAACTATTTATCGATCCAGATTAGATATTTCAGAGAGGAAAAAGGTTCGTTATTTGCGCTCCAAGGAACGTATGTTCCTAAGAAGAATAAAAATGTTCTCTTACTGTCTACCTTACATGATGACAATTCTATTGACATCAGTACTGAGGATGAACGAAAACCGGAAATCGTAACAAAGACGCTAATCCCATTTTTAGTCGATAATTCCTGAAACAGTATTCGATTTGATATCCCCTCATAAAGATGAGATAAATGAACCTAAGGATACAATTGAACCTGAAAAGGAAGATATCAGAAATAACCGGCATTGTCCCAGAAAAGATAGTTCAAGAAGGTGCTGGAAAGAAGCAAAAAAAGCAGGAAGATGTCACATCTGTGAAAGAGAGCCACAATACAAGCCTGTTTCAGCAGATACCCCATCGTACGAGCAAATGTCTGCCGATATCCCACCATATAACCGCATTACAGCCCATACTCCACCGTACCAATGCTGTTACAAAATGTCACCGTACTTTCGCCGGGTTAAATCTGTGTCAGACCATTTTAAAATCCCAAAGGAATAAGATTATTTATTATTATTGTTGTTATTATTACTATTATTTTTATTATTATTATTTAGGCTTTCAATTCAAATTCTGCCGAGAATAACGAAACACTTCTTCATGTTTTTCGTTAACTGAAAAAAAAACTTTTTATAGCAACAAGGAATTTGGAAATTATATAAACTTCTGCCGATTGAAAACCACATCTTACATTATTTTAACTATATACCGTTTACATTTCTGTAGAGGACTGTAATGATCCTGCGAATTCTTTACATAAATTTCCTACCCTAGTAAATAATTCCTATCAAACTTTATTTCCTAGTTATTTCCACAACTCTATTATTATTATTCATTAATGTTATCAGTTATCCACTCCTTTCCCACTCCTTACAATTCTCCTATAATACCTGGCCGTTTTGCACATATTTGTCAATCGTACACCAGACACACACTTAAACTTACAAATTACACATTATACCTGACCAACCAGCGTCCTGAATTACATATCCAAACCTGTCACCACTTTTACATCAATTTACATGTCTCAATCATCCACCACTTACATTCCTACCCTCTAACTACATATCGTTGCAACCACCTTTTTTAGGCCACGCTTGTGTAGAACGCTCTTGGCTGCTCTTAGTCCGGTACGTAAACGTACCTAGGGTATGAGATAATTAATTATCCGGAGGCTAGGTCCCGAATAGCTAAATATTGCGACGCCACATAACACCCCTATACATCTGTATAACGCTCCTCACATAAGGGTAAAGTATAATAATTCAATCATCTTGGCTGCGATTCGCACCGAGACGGGTTTTTGAATTATTCCCCAAACGACGTAGTTATTTCGACGGAGGTCAGTCCCCGAACAACTAACTACTTCTATTTAAATCAGCCTCCTGCAACATACCCAACCCTTTAATACGTTGTCGGTATTTAGGCTCCGAATACGATATCCCTGTTTATAATTATACTCTAGAAACTTCTGACAATACGCCTCATAATTACTTCAACCCTTACGTGTCATGTAATCTCTTAATTACCTAATGTCAATGTAAAATTACCTGATCATAGTTACAGTTAAAACCTATATTCTCTTCACCCGGTATGTATCTTAAGATCCAAGTTCATAACGTTCAAATGCCACCAGGTACACACAATTCATACACCCATCATTAATACATACAATGAATAATAAATACACTGAGGCAGAACCAACCCCTACCAGGATCATATGGTCCTTACCATACCATAATTTTCCTACATAATTAGAACAGTATCAAAAACCAACTGAACTGTTACTACCTCCTGTATAACTGCCATCTCGCATCACCGCTATCCAAGTACACCCACATAATACCAGTTGCCTAATTAACTTTTTTTAAAAAGAAATATTTTCACGTGTGTATTAAACCTTTCTGTAATAACCCACTTTACAGTTTTGCCTACAGAGAGCGACACGAGCGTGGGAGAATAAGCCGACCAGCAGCGTCCTTAGCAGTTTTGCGAACAGGGCAACCAGAGTTAATTTTGTTTTATTATTTTTTATTTTATTAGTTAACCAGAATGTTTTAAGTTTATTTATTTTGTTCTATAGAGTTTGATTTATTTCATAACAATTTAGATAATAAAAATTGTCACAACAGGTTCAGCTTACATTATTTAGTTATTCACAAAGTAGTGACGTCGTTTAAACTCCAACCCTGAGGGGCATTAAAAGGGCTACCGACCAGAAATAAGTTTTGTGCGCCGAGGGAAATACAAGGTAAATAAGAAACGCACGAATTAATATCTACTCTGATAACTGGGAAACACCAGCATACGAGTGGTGCTTTACGTTCAAAAAAATGCCGCAAAGAAGTTGAAGACGCACCTCTTACTGGACGTCCGTCGACTTCGACAATCGATGATAACGTAGAAACAGTTAAGGAAGTTGTGCTCGATTTCATCACACTAGCCCTCAGAGAGATAGTTGATGAGATTAACATCGCGTATGGATCGACACAGCACATTGTTGTGGATCAGTATAACTTATGCCAAAAGACTTGAATTTCGTTCAAAAACAGTTCCAAACGATAGTTTCACAGGAGCTGATTTTAGAGGCAGCAAACGATCCTATCATAATAAAATACTTATCTTTTTGGGATTTTTAATGGTGTACTTTAAATTATACAATCTAAACGTTTCGATAACACTTACAGTTATCTTCGTCAGTAGTAATGTTAGTTAAAAATTGTTAAAGATGTAGTAAACAATTTTGTCAAATTTGAAAAATTCAAACATAAACATAAGCCTGCTATTAATATAGCAGTTTGAGAAACGTATAAGCCAACTATAAAATTGTAGTAAAGAATAACTAGGTCATTAAAATTAAATATTGTTAAACTGCCTCAAAGATGACAAACCAGAACACTCTCTACGACGAAAGCTAACAATGAAATTTGCCAGCCAAAAAACACATTTAACAAAATCTAATCGAGTTATGATGTAAGTGTAAAGTTGTGAAAAACTTCAATTTTAAAATGATAGAAGCATTCACAAATCCAAACATTACATCAAAAAATAACCCAGTTAAATCTAACAAAGAGATATCTTTATCAATAATTGGAAGTGTTATTAACAATGAAAAGCACAATGCAGAACGTTCTTTGTAATTTTTAATTTCAATTTAATTTCAACTACTTATGTTAAATTATAGTGCTGTGGAAATTTAACATATAATTGATAAAGCATTTGCTTCAAGGTCTAGGAAAACACAGCAAAAACCTAGACATACCAAAAGTTGAAAACAAATTAAAATCAAGGCGTATCATTATGCTCTTTTTAATTATAAGATGCCAAAACCTATTTAAACGGAGATTTTCTTCTTGTCTATTAAAATTATTCGGGTGTTTATATATTTCAATAGCTTCACGTTGCAAACGAACATAATAATGGGTTTGTCTTGACAATATTTTTATATTGTCAAATTGAATGTCATGATTTAAATTATTCAGGGCATGGTCAGCCACAGCAGACCTCTCTGGTTGACCCAATCTACAAAATCTCATATGTTCTTTGCGTCTTGTATCAAAGCTACGTTTTGTGGTCCCGATGTATACTTTTCCACATGAACAAGATACTTATACACTCCGGAAGATGATAAAGGGTTTGACACATCTTTAGGTGATCTTAAATGTTCTTTAATTTTTCTTGTAGGTTTAAAAATAGTCCTAATGCCATGTTTGATTAGGATTTTTCAATTCTATTTGTAACATTAGCTATAAAAGGAAGAAAAGCAGTACCAACATTAAGAACTGGTTTTTCTTTAAGGTTACGCCTATAAGGTGTAATAACATTATTAATATCTGTAAGTGAATATCCATTATCTTGTAAGGATTTTCTTAAATATTTATATTCATCATTCAAAATTCAGGGTCACAAATTCGTTTTGCTCGATCTACTAAAGATTTAATTACACTAATTTTTTGACGTGGATGGTGGTTGGATAATTTATGAAGGTATCTATCAGTGTGTGTCGGCTTTCTGTAAACCTTAAAAGATAGTGAATTATTATTTTAGATATTAATATGTCAAGAAATGGTAAACTTCCATTAGTTTCTTTTTCCATGGTAAACTGAATACTAGGATGTATACCATTTATAAAACCAAAAACTCATGCAGTGCTTCTTCTCCATGTCTCCAAATAACAAATGTGTCATCTACATATCTATACCAAACTGAAGGTTTTTAGGTGTATTTTGTAACGTTAATGTTTCAAATTTTCCATATAAAATTAGCTATAACAGGACTAAGGGGACTACCCATTGCTACACCTTCAATCTGTTCATAAAATTTATTATTCCACTGAAAATAAGTTGTAGTAAGACAGTGCTGAAAAAGAATGGTTATGTCCTTTGGAAAAGATGATCTATGTATTCAATAGTTTCTTTTAGAGGTACTTTTGTAAAAAGTGAAATAACATCAAAACTAACCATTATATCACCCTCTTCAATTTTGAAACTATGCATTTTTCAACAAAGTCGGCAGAATTTTTAATGTAATGGGGTGTTTTTCCTATATGAGGTTGTAATAACAATGTAAGATGTTTTGCAAGGTGATATGTAGGAGAACCAATTGCACTAACAATAGGCCTTAAAGGAATATTAGGTTTATGAATTTTTGGTAAACCATATAGTTTTGGTGAAATAGCTTCAGAGTTAGATAGTTTCTTCTTTATTTCTTCAGGAATAGATGATAATTTAATCAGCTCTTTAGTTTTTAAAAGAAACTTTTTTGTTGGATCTTTCGGTATTTCATGATAAGTTTCTGGTCCCAACAATTGTTCTATCTTAGTGTTATAATCGTTCATATTTAATATAACAGTTGCATTACCTTTATCTGATTTTAATATTATAATATTTTCATTGCGTTTAAGATCAAGTAAAGCATGTCGTTGACGAAAGGATAAGTTGCTCTTTGGAGGTTTTGTTTTACGTAATATGTTAACGGTGTTATATCTAACTTCATTAGCAGCATCAAAAGGTAATAATCTAATGGAGTTTTCGATGTTGGAAATTATATCTTCAAAAGGTATTACTCTTGGTGTTATCGCAAAATTTCCTCCTTTAGAAAGCGCTTCAATAGCATAATCTGAAACAACATTATCAGAAAGGTTTATAACTGTTTTCTACAATCAATAGATGGTCTATTATTTTGTTGTTTGTATAATTTATTAAATTTTTCTTTTGACGTTGACATGAGATGTCAAAATTTATTTCCATAGATTTAAACGTTATAGAATCAATTTTATCCCAATCTTCTTTATTCAAAATAGATGAAATTTCTAAATGTAAATATAAAAGATTTTTATCGGTGTTATCCAGTAACTTCCTAGTAATATGTATTTGATTACGTAGAAGAGCATTTTCAGTTCTTCTGTAAATATTATTCGCTTGCTTGTTATTAAAATTTCTTTTAATATAGATAAACTTTGGGATAATCTTTTGGTCTCGGCATCGTAATAAAAAGTGAGTGACGATAATAATTGTGCTTTACGTTTCCTTAATTTTTCAAATTGTCTGATAAAACGATAAGTTTCCTCCCATAAAGGACTGAAATATGAAAATGTAAACTTTCACCATTAACACTCATAATAAAATACTTATCTTTTTGGGATTTTTAATGGTGTACTTTAAATTATACAATCTAAACGTTTCGATAACACTTATAACACTGATAGATACCTTCATAAATTATCCAACCACCATCCACGTCAAAAATTAGTGTAATTAAATCTTTAGTAGATCGAGCAAAACGAATTTGTGACCCTGAATTTTGAATGATGAATATAAATATTTAAGAAAATCCTTACAAGATAATGGATATTCACTTACAGATATTAATAATGTTATTACACCTTATAGGCGTAACCTTAAAGAAAACCAGTTCTTAATGTTGGTACTGCTTTTCTTCCTTTTATAGCTAATGTTACAAATAGAATTGAAAAATCCTAATCAAACATGGCATTAGGACTATTTTTAAACCTACAAGAAAAATTAAAGAACATTTAAGATCACCTAAAGATGTGTCAAACCATTTATCATCTTCCGGAGTGTATAAGTTATCTTGTTCATGTGGAAAAGTATACATCGGGACCACAAAACGTAGCTTTGATACAAGACGCAAAGAACATATGAGATTTTGTAGATTGGGTCAACCAGAGAGGTCTGCTGTGGCTGACCATGCCCTGAATCATTTAAATCATGACATTCAATTTGACAATATAAAATATTGTCAAGACAAACCCATTATTATGTTCGTTTGCAACGTGAAGCTATTGAAATATATAAACACCCGAATAATTTTAATAGACAAGAAGAAAATCTCCGTTTAAATAGGTTTTGGCATCTTATAATTAAAAAGAGCATAATGATACGCCTTGATTTTAATTTGTTTTCAACTTTTGGTATGTCTAGGTTTTTGCTGTGTTTTCCTAGACCTTGAAGCAAATGCTTTATCAATTATATGTTAAATTTCCACAGCACTATAATTTAACATAAGTAGTTGAAATTAAATTGAAATTAAAAATTACAAAGAACGTTCTGCATTGTGCTTTTCATTGTTAATAACACTTCAATTATTGATAAAGATATCTCTTTGTTAGATTTAACTGGGTTATTTTTGATGTAATGTTTGGATTTGTGAATGCTTCTATCATTTTAAAATTGAAGTTTTTCACAACTTTACACTTACATCATAACTCGATTAAATTTTGTTAAATGTGTTTTTGGCTGGCAAATTTCATTGTTAGCTTTCGTCGTAGAGAGTGTTCTGGTTTGTCATCTTTGAGGCAGTTTAACAATATTTAATTTTAATGACCTAGTTATTCTTTACTACAATTTTATAGTTGGCTTATACGTTTCTCAAACTGTTATATTAATAGCAGGCTTATGTTTATGTTTGAATTTTTCAAATTTGACAAAATTGTTTACTACATCTTTAACAATTTTTAACTAACATTACTACTGACGAAGATAACTGTAAGTGTTATCGAAACGTTTAGATTGTATAATTTAAAGTACACCATTAAAAATCCCAAAAAGATAAGTATTTTATTATGAGTGTTAATGGTGAAAGTTTACATTTTCATATGATCCTATCATAAGTACTGATGATAAAATATGGGTTTACGAATATGACGTCGAAACTATCCATCAATTATCAGAGTGTTGCTAACGGGTCAACCAGTCAATAAGAAGTATTACCTGGCGGCCTTAATCAGACGTTTGAGAAATGGTATGCGTAGAAAGCGAACTGAATTATAGACAAACGTCTCTTGGATTTTGCATCATGATAAAGCTCCCTCTCACAAAACACGCATTGTGGTCGATTATTTGACCAATCACGCAGTAAATACCATCCAAAAAACACCGTATTCTCCGGATATGGCACCTTGTGACTTTTTTCTGTTATAAAGAACTTCAATTATCGCTTCGTGGAAAGAGAGTTTTGACCGTAGACGATGTAAAAGAAAATGTGCTGGCATATGTGCATTGCTTCAAATGGACGCTACTTTGAAGGTGATAAAATAAATGTACCCGAAAATATTAAAAAAAAAAACTGTTTTATTTTCCAATTCCCAGTTACAGTGTATAATTTGCAGGAAAACTTATATTATTTTATGTTTTTGCTAATTTTAATTTATATCAAAACCATATTTACTAACTTTGTTTAAAGTTAGTAAATTGGTCAAATGACAACCATATATGTTTATCGCATATAATTTGGTCTGTTTACATGGATGGTACTTTGGTGCAGCTGAGACAAGTAATTTTTGAAACTATAAACTCCTAGATGCGGGATGATTAACTTTCACAAAGGAATATTACCACAGTTTGATTTTTATTATTTAAACCTATGGATTTTTATGTCTCATCGTTTTGATACTTTATTGTTGCACGTGTCATCTGTGGAAAAAACTCACCGAAGTAAAACAATCGCAAGGGAACGTTTTTCTTTACCCATCTTCACTAATTACAAAGGAAATGTAAAATAAACATTTTGTTCTATTATCATAGATGAAATGGATGGACAGCAGAAATTTCTATGGATCAATCAGATCTACTGACGAAAAAATACCATTATGACCACTTTCGAGGCCGGGGTAAATTTTAAAAAAACTTTACTGGCTTTTTTCCATTATCTGGGACGCATAATTGTTAAAAAAATGATAAATGATCTAATTTTGATGTTTACAGTCTTTTAAACGAAAAAACTGGTCATCGTCTCTGGGTCTGTGCGACATCTATTTTAGATGGAGCTTACAGCAGCAGTCATGTTTGCGTGGTAGAATTTGAATTACCTCTTGTGCCGCAACTCATTTAATACGACTATCGAAAACTAAAAAACAAATTATTCGTTATAACTGAGATTAGATTTTTTTACAATGTTTATTCTCAAAGGTTCACTCCATCCCTTTATAACCTGTTTGGCAAATACTAACGAGCTGGTTTCAAAATTAAGTTTAGCCTTCAGTTCTATAGGGTCAAAGCGGTCATACCAATGTACACTGTGTCCCATGTTGGTAGAAATTGTAGGGTATCTCGTTTGCGAGTGATGTGGTTTTCGCGACTTTTCGTGAAACGAAAGACGCCACAAACAGAATTGTCATAGTCCTATTAGTATTTGAGATATAGGGCGAAATTCAAAGTTTGCACATTTTAAGCACCCCTAGTAACTGCTTTGTCTTGTAATTTATAGAAATGGTGAAAAGTGGCTATTATGCAAAGTTTTCCGTAGAGTTTGGTAGTGTGCATAGTTTTCCCCAAAAATTCAGTTTCTTCGCAATAAACCAAAGTTTTTTTAATGCAACACCCTGTGTATTTTTTTTTTTTATAATTATATAATAGAGCTTACTCTTAGCTTTAAAAAATATATATTGCTTGGGACTTCTTTTGCATTATTAACCTCAAAAATGAATGTTACGTTAATTTAACATTTTAATGGTGTACTTGGCCGTGAAACCTATAAACTCAGTATAAATGCTTATTTTCTTGAACGTCCAAGATATATGTGAGTATTAAAAAGGGGCTACTAGATTACTGCTTTATTATAATTATAAATGTGTAAATACGCTATTACAATAAATTTAAGGGATTTTACGCAGAAATGCAACAAAAAATTATGCAAATTAGGTACAATAGCTTTGAAACATATTCAAACCTCTTGCAGAAGTATAGAAAGTAGTATTAGAGTTTCAAAAACAAGAATCCAAAGAATACTTCGCCACCATAAATATAAACCACATAAATTTAGGCTTGTTCAACATCTACATCCTGGCGACGCTGAACGTAAGTTAATATTTTGCAATTGGTACTTAAACATGTTAAATGTAGTACCAAACTTGGGAAGAAATGTCATATGGTCATAGGCACATTTTA
>JARFJB010000144.1:187500-217130 GCA_036346205.1 Vesta saturnalis | reverse complement strand
ATGGTCGATCTTGGCATATCTAGGCCAAAAGTTTTATAATGAGCTAATATGTCGATTTAGCGATAGTGAAAAAAAGTCGATTGCAAGTAAATTATTTTGTACGTATAAAAAGATTGTTTATGTATGATTAGTACTTTTGAACTATGAAGCAATGGGTCATTAGGGCTATCGCTAACATTGAGTGGATCACTATTAATAAGTTTTCTGTTATATTTTTTATGTACAGTACTAATATTAACTTCATCATGCAAACCACCAAAAACAAATTAACTGTTAATTTTAGTTGTTAACTGAGGGCTAAAGAACGTTTACAGTGAAAATATAAATTTAAAAACAATAATAAACTTTTGTTATAAAAAAATTACAGGTTTTGGTTTATTTATTTTTTTCTAGAGAATCCAAGATACAAACTCAAGGAAAATTATCATCTAATAGGAAATGGTATATCTCAGTCTTTGTTTATACGTACTAACTTTCATAAAATTTGTAGATTTTTCTTCTGTTAAAAATAATTTTGTTATTTTCTGTTTTGGGTTTGTTATACATGTATTCATCTAGAAATTACGACTACTGGGATAAGAAAAAAGTCCCTTACGTAAAACCAGCTCCGTTTTTTGGAAATTTACTGGATTTATTTAAGTTCCGAAAATCATTTCCTGAATTATTAGCGTGTTATTACAACAAATATAGATCACCATACTTCGGAATCTATTTCTTCGATAAACCATGTTTAGTAATTAGAGATCCCACATTAATAAAAAACATTCTTGTAAAAGATTTTCAAAATTTTAATGATCATTATGTAGTTGCCAACGAAAAATGTGATTCATTAGTATCCAATATGCTGTTTTTTATGAAAAATCCTGAGTGGAAATTTGTACGTGCTAGAATGACACCTATATTTACCCCGGGAAAAATGAAAAATATGTTTAGCCTAATTAAAGATGCAGGAGGCTCTATGATTCTATATTTGAATAAACATGTAGAAGATGAGTTCATTGAAGCTAAAGAAGTTTGTGGTAAATATTCCACTGATGTTATAGCCAGTTGTGCATTTGGGTTACATTCACACTCTTTTGAGACTGAAAATGCACCATTTCGTGTAGTTACCAGAAAAATGTTTAACCCTAATTGGAAAACGGAACTATACCAAATGTCATATTTTGTGTGTCATTGGATAGTGAAACTATTTAAAATGCCCTTTTTTGATATTGAGGTATCTAGATTTCTGAGAAAAGCATTCTGGGAGACAATTGAAGAACGGGAGCGAAGCAAAAATGTTAGGCATGATGTAATTGATGTAATAACAAAATTCAAGGATAAAACAGGGGTACTTGATAACATTCAATTTCGTAAGAATGCTTAATTTTCGTTCAGATTAAAATTTAGACCTTGCAGATGGTGATAGATTATTAGCTCAGGTTGCACAGTTTTTCACTGCTGGATTAGAAACCGTCAGCTCAACAATAGCATTTGTACTGTATGAATTGAGTTTACATCCGGAAATCCAAGATAAAGTAAGATTAGAAATTAAAAATGCTATTCTGAAGTATAAAGAAATAAATTACACTGCAATTCAAAGCATGAACTACTTAAGCATGGTGGTCACCGGTAAGTAATCTATAATATTATGTGAACGCATATAAATATTAAAAGTTTAGAGGCGCTTAGAAAGTATCCTGTACTACCATTTTTGGAGAGACTCTGTGTTAATGATTATCAAATACCTAATGAAAGTTTTATAATTGAGAAGGGCACTTCGGTTTATGTTAGCCTATTGGGTTTGCATTATAATCCCGATTACTTTCCAAACCCAAAGGTATTTAATCCAGAAAGATTTGCAAGTAATGGTAATGAAAACTGCATTACTTACCTACCCTTTGGAGAAGGTCCCCGAAATTGTATAGGTAAATACAAAAATGTGTCTGTGAGTATTGGTTATTACAATTAGCAATAATTTTGTTACAGTTGTTAAAAAAAAATGTATATCTGTAAATTTACAATTGTTACACAGAGAAAGATTTAACGTTATGTTTTAGGTAAAACATTTGGATTGCTAACAATAAAAACTGGTTTAGTTGAAATATTAACCGAATTTAGAGTTGAGCTAACTTCAAAAACACCCACTGAAATACATTTTTCACCGTATTCTCTACTTCTTGCGTCATCAGTGGGGATACCGTTAAAATTTAAGAAAGTAAATGTATGTACGCGCATTCACTAAAGTAAGTTATTGAGTTTTCTAAATTATGTTTTTAAGAGAATATATAATTGTATTTTGTTGCATTAGAATGAGTTGCGATATACGAATTATAGGTCAAACAGACGAAAAAAAAATTGCGATCGTGTAAACTTTAAATAAATAGTTATCTATTAACTTTGTTTAATTTAATTAACAATCTGTACTAAACGCTTTTATTAATTATTTTTGCTGCAGTAAAATTTGTACCCCGAGCGCTCAAGGGGCACAAACTACCGTACCAAGGAAGTAATCGCTTCAAAGGTGTAATCCCATTCTTTGCACTCACCCAAACGTTTACCTAGCTTTTAACAAATTTAGAAGTGTTTGTCAATAACTTTAAATAATCATGTTAGTAGAATGTATCCTGGCAACGAGTTTGACTTTTTGATTTATGTCTATATACTATTGAGTGAGTATTTATCATTACTTCGCTGTGGAATAAAGCTCAATTTTAGTCCCTATTTTGTGATCACAGAAACGGACTTCGGCTCTCGCAGGTGCAAAAACTATATTTACGAGTATGTGTAGAGTTTCTTTTATTTTCTGGTTTTATTTAATTTAAATTAGCCATACCCGTCGCGCGTTGCTTCGATCTCAGAATGGGGGTGGGGGGCGGGGAGCGATATTAAAATTTTGTGATACACGTGTCTCATAATTTTAATTGAAGAGTATGTTTACCAATTTTCGAGTCAATCGACCCATAGAATAAAAAGTTTCACAAAAAAATTTAACCCCGTATTTCACCCTGTTAGGAGTAGAATTTCGAAAAACCCTTTCTTAGTGGATACCATCACTTCACAGAAAACATACCCTCGATCGATAAATCCCGACCAATGCGGCTGTTAAATGACATAGTCGTTACGTTTTCTTAAATTTTCTTAAATTTTCTTTCCGTAAGAACCTTCTACTAAGTGTTATAAAATCAATGAAATCTGTGAAGTCGTTCTCAAGTTATGACGTGACCACTGAACTTTTTTGCGGTGCACCACTGGTAGATTATAAAATACAAAATAATTTTTCTGTTTTGTTTAGAAACTTTTTGGTCTCTTGTAGTTATTTCGTATATGCCACCGTTATCGAAAAAAAAAATAATAACGGTTTTCTGTAGCAATAATTTTGTTACAATGAGAAAACCCCAAATAATATCCATAATAAAACAACGTTACAAAAGATGTTGAAAGTGACCTCTTCCAATCCTTTCACATGCCTCCGCTCTTCTTATCATTGATTCCCGTACTCCCTAGAACACCCCTGGGGCATTTATTACGGTTTCAAATTTCGTAAATCATCTGCAGTATTCACTGGTCATTAGAGACATTAGAGATTTGAGAGGCCCCCTTAGGACAAAATTTATTTAATTCAGGAGACCTTGGGAGCCATGGTTGAGGTCCACCCCGTCCTATCCACTTGTTCACACTTCATTTAGATATTCCCTAGCTAAAATAGAAAAATGTGCTGGGCCCCCATCGTACATATACCACATTTCATTTCGCAGCAAAAGAGGCAAGTCTTCGAGTAATAAAGGTAATTCATATTGCAAAAAATGCCTGTATGTATCTCACCCGTAAGTCGACCAGGTAAAAAGAAAGGACCAATTAAATGATTCTCAACTAACCCAACTTGTACATTTAATGAGACCTGGTCTTGAAAATACATTTCTACAGTTTCATGTGAATTTTCTTCCGCCTATATGTGGTTGTTATGAAAATTTGTAATTTAGTGAAAAATTGGCTTCATCGGCAAACAAAATGTTACAATCAAAATTGGGGTCTACCGCTAGCCGATTAACGTACCACTGACATAAATTCATTTTTAAAGGGAAATCTCGGGCAAGGAGCGCCCGTACCCTTTGAATATGAACGTGATAAGGATAAGATAACCACGCAGGAATCGCTAAACAACTTGAATACTAATATGTAAATGTTCAGATGCTTTTCTTCTGCTAATCTCTGCGTGTTCTTCTATTTCATTTAGAATAGCTTCTTTAATCTGTGGTGTTCTACCAGTACGTGGTCTTCCAAAATCATGGTATTCGTCTTGAACGTTCCAGTTTCTGCAAGACGCCTATGGATATTTGAGAATATTTGATGATCAGGTATTACTCTGTAGGGCTAGCGCTCCATGTACAGCCGTAATTCTTCTCTTGAATTTTCATTTACAAGGGCATAGATAAAGTGCATCTCAGCCATTTCAGTGTTCGTAAAATTTGCCATTGTTGCGAGATTACAACGAGTATTTAAAACACTTCTACATCTTACAGTTACATTTAAACCATTAATTTTGAAATGTGCACACAAGTTATGATTTTAAATACGATCTGTCATAATTAATAAAAACAAGAGATAACGATAACAGATACGAAAAAACTACAGGAGAGCAAACAGTTTCTAAATAAAACAGAAAAATTATTTTGTATTTTAAAATCTACCAGTGGCAAAAAAGTTCAATGGGAGGAAAGGGGCACGACCCTTGAAAAAATAACCCCCTGTAGATTCTCACAACCATTTGGCATGCCCAATGATATAAGTCCCACAGCGTCCCAAAATTGAGCGAAATATCTTGAAAACTGCAGGATCTATAAACAAAAAACTAAAAAAAATTTGAAACTTCAACACTCTATAGTTCAGTAACGAAGCGTTTACAGACCTATGTTTATATAAACTTTTAGTCATTAAATAAGCCAAAAAATTACTCCCTTACGTATGTAAATGATATTTAGGAACACCCTATATGTGTAGATTAAAGAAGTAATTCTAATTTACGGTTTAGTTAAGTAAATACAAAAATGTGAAGAAAAACGGTGAAATTGAGTAAAAATGTCTATTTAAACTTGAAGCAATACGAAGTTTAGTCTTAGTATTTCATTGATCATAGTTAAAGGAAGAAAAGGAAAGGTCACGTATTTCGGTCCCAAGGGGGAGGGCGGGCTGCCCGAGCTTCCCAAGCTACATTAGCCACAATCATGGATTCCCAGCATGCATACTGTAAAACGTTTAAAACAGTGTACAAAGCCTAAAGTTCTATACGTATACTTCTACAACCATGGTTAGAAGTTTTAGCTACTTAATAGTAATAAGAAGAAAATTTGGTGCCTTTTGGTTAATCGTAGATTAAAGTGGGCCAGGTTCTTAAAATTATCGATTTTCCTTATTAACCAAAAAATATTTACATGTACCTAGATGTGTTCGCTTTAAAATAGAGGTTGCTTCTTCCTGAAAATAATTATTAAATACTCGGACGCCAACTTGTTTTTAAATATGAAATAAACAAGTAGACCATTATACAATAAAGCTGAAAGAAATTTCTGCAAGTTTTATTTACACGACCTATATCTCATTATAAACAGAAATACTTAATTCTAATGTTAGTAACGTTAAAAGCTATGAATAATTATTAATGTTGTGAGTAATTAATGGAATCAGAATATCCTTTTCTTGATCACACTGTAGATACCGAAATGGATGCCTGCTGTGTTAGCGTTTTGGAAAATGTTGCGTAGTATTACTTCAGGGTTGAAACAAATCTGGATTTGTATGCTTTATGATTCACAAATGACTAAATTTGCCAGATTAAACTGTTTTAGAATCCCAATCCTCATTAACGCAATCAGTAATACTGAAGTTAAAGTAAAAAATAAATCGTAAACGTGAAAGTAAATTTAAAAAAGTGCCATAAAATTTATAGCACTTAATAAACAATTTAATACAGCAACATGGATGCTACACCCACTTTCAAAATCTCATCAACAAAAATCGCTATAGTAGTCTTTACGCAGGAACATCTATGAAACTGATGTGCGAACGATGTGCGTACAAGTTTTAACCAAAATGTATTATTTATGCAACTAGATATGCAACACATGCTGCAGGATTTCTTGCAGCGTATGTGAACTTGCCTAAATAAACGTAAATTTTCTTACAAACGTAAAAAGTTTGTTACAATACATACATTACGTATATATTCATGGTGGGATTAAGGATGGGTGTGGTCAGCATAGGCTCGGAAGGAACGGAGGTTGGGTTCTGAGAGGGAAAATACTTCCCCCGGCATTCGCCTAAGTAGCCGCACACGGTGTGCATATAAGCAGTGACCATGTCGCTACATATGTATGAGGAAAACTCCCTGAAAAACCCCATACAAGGTAGGCGATACCGGAAATCGAACCCGTTACCTCCCGAAAATTAAGCAGGTCGTATCACCACTCGGTTACTAACTCGGTTCATAATTAAAGGTAAAATTAAATTACAGTTTCCTTCAATCGTTTATTAGCAAACTTAATAATGATCGATTTTGTTTGAATGATTGAACGTTAATAGACTACTTTTTGTAATGGTTTTGGTATATACAACCAACATTACAGATGTCACATAATACTAGCTATACTACAAACAAAAATTAATAATAATAATAATAAATAAGGGTGGTAAGTAGCCTATTGCGCACGAGTGTCGTAATATAAACGAGTGTGCAATAATCAATACCACCCAGGTTGTATACTATGCTTTTCCTATTACAAGAGTAGTGACCTATGACTATGCGGAAGTGCCACTTAATAAGTTATTACCTTTGAGCGTTATATACACGTACCGAATTTTGTAACAAACGATCGTAAGGGTTTCCGGCGGGACCAGGTGAATCCTGTTCCCAACGGACTCCAAACAAAGATTAATACACGCTTGGGAAGAATGTATTTCATCATTGAATAACGATAACTGAACGCTATTACTTAGTATGCAAGCACGCATTTTATCTTCACATCAAACTATAGATAGTGATAAGGGGAATGGTTAGCCTCTCGAAAGCTATACATTATCGATATTATCGCCGTTATCGATAATCAATATTATCGATAATCGATAATTATTGACAATCGTTTTATCGATAATCTCGATGGACAAATGTTATCGATAAGTATCGTTATTTATCGATAATTATCGATATATCGATAATTATTCGCACCCCTGGTTATAAAAATGCCATCAAAGTAGCAATTGTTTTAATAAATACGAAATAAATCCGGTAATAAGTTCATAAGTTCTCATGTTCCCAAAGTGGTTAAGTTTAGTTCATTTTACGTTTTCATAAGTCAGAGTAACTGTAAAACGAAGATCGTTTTACGTTTTATCTTATTAGTTTTATATTTTTAATTTGACTTTTATTAAATACTAAAAACTAGTGAATTCAAAATGTAGAGCCCCTTATCAATAGAAATTATGAGTCTGATTCTCCAAATTGTAGTTTAAACAGGTAATTCTCGCACTAAACCTTTTGATGTATGTCGTAACTTAAAAGAATCATAATAAAACATGCCTTTACATTATTCTGCCCAGTAGGTGATAGACATAAATCCCGGGCAAATTAAATATTTCAACAGTTATTATCACATTGCCCTATAATATCGATCATGTTGTAAAATGCCCGGGCATTATGTACTTGTTTCAATTTGAAACACTATAGTGCAAAACGCATACTTTTAACTTTTAACAAAGCTATAACACTTGGCCTAATAGGTAATAATGCTATAGGTAGTATTATTGGAGGGGTTCAACGTAATATTTGAGGTAATTTTACCAAGAGTACGGGATAGCAGCCCTTAATTGAAGTTTTACACGAAACTACTTGGGGCGTAATAAACATCATTACTGCTTTTACATCATAATTTTTGAAAAGAAATAGCAGGATGACACAGTTTGATTTAATTTGACATTAATAAATATAATGAAAAAAGAATTTTGATGGATAATATAACATATTATTTTAAGTAACGTATAATAAATTATACGATACAACGTTTAATTTATGTTATTATTTAAATGTTGTGACATAAGCAATTTCCTTTTTGGTACACAATGACCAAACTATTTTAATTATTTCTGAATGTTAAGGTGAATAATTGTTTGATGATAAATAATAGAATGGCAGTTATTTTTAGAATCTACGAACATGCTACCATAATCAATCATGTTACTTATTGCCTTTACCGCAATTATACTCTTATGATAAACTCTCTTATTTAACTATGACATTTAACTATACAACAGCAAATAAATACGTTTTCTACTTCCGTGTTACAATGAAAATTTTGCGCTGTTTTTTTTTAACAGTGTTAGGGTAAAATCACAGTGAACGACGAGACTAGATACATGTACATTGGAAGGAGGCATAAGATTTATTGCTTGACTTTCCAAATTTCAAATCAGTGTATACAGGGTGGGTGTCCACTACGTGGACAAAGGGTTTCTCCTTAACTATTAGCGATATCAAAACCAGTTGAATAAAAGTATAGAAATTTGTGTCTGTATCACTAACCGTTCTGCAGATATCGTCACTTTAGTACCAAAATAGAGTTAACTTGTAACCACTATGCTGTAAATCTATTTATACCACCGACTAATAATAATAGTCTAAATTAAACTGAGAAAATTTTCGAAAATTTAAATCTATACAGAATGATTAAAATACGCGAAATGTAATTTTTCTCAATTTTTTCAAATACAACACCCAGTATATTTTTTCACATTTCGATTCCCCGTGAAAAGTAGATACTAATAGATAATAGGTTCTATAGCCATAAAACGGACCCTTCTTGAGATATTGACGCTTTATTTGAAAATACTGACACAGAAGAACAAAACGAAATCCAGAGCAAATAAGAAATTACGAATGGAAAATAAATTCTTTAACCGATAAGAAAGCTTAATTAATAACTAAACAATAAAATAAATCTACCTAAAAATAAATTGAACAAGTCAACATAAACGAATAAAACCATAAATTCAAATGAAATGTTCAAAATGCTGACCACGCCTAGCTAAACACTTTGCAATTCGCTCGGTAAGCGAAAGATTCACTCGCCACAACATTAGAGGCGAAATGGATTGAAACGCAGCTCTAATTCTATTTTTTATATCTTCGCTTGTTGGTAAACTTTTTCTTTAACGTAGCTCCAAAGGAAGAAATCAAGGGGAGTAAGATCCGGTGATGTGGCTCGCCAGTTTTGGACACCACCTCGTGCTATCCGTCTCATCGGATAACTTCTATCCAAATATTGCCCAACGTTGATTGCATGGCGTGGAGGGGCGCCATCCAGTTGAGACCACATCGTACAAATATTATCTACCTCGATATTTCCAAAAGCTCGGGTACATCATTTTCCAAAAACTGTAAAAATCTTTCTCCAGTAAGACTTCCATCAAAGAAAAAAGGAACAACCACATTAAAATCGATTATACCACCCCACACATTAACTGGCCATCGATGCTGGTGATGAACGACTCTTAAGATGTGTGGATTAGTATCTGAATAGTAATGATAGTTATGAGTATTAATATTGCCATTATTGTGAAAAGTTACCTCATCCGTAAATAGAATGTTATTAACAAAATTGGATTCTTTATTGACTTTAGTAGTTACCCATTGGCAGAATGATTAACCACTTTGAAAATCTATTTCACTTAAAGCTTGATGTTGCTCAATATGATAAGGATGCAATTTGTTTTTTTGTTTAATGCAGCTGCGAACTGTATTGCTATTTAGGTCTAGGTTACTAATTTGCGAATTTTCTATAAGAGATGCCTCAACTTGAAACTCAATTTCTTCATTTGAGCTTATTTTTGCGCGCTTGGGATAACACACACTTTCAAAATTGATAAATCTCTCAGCTACATTCATAAACGATTCTTTCCGCGGCTGTCTCTCGGTATCGTTCCGTATAAACGGATAGCCAGCAAAGGATTTCTTTGGAAAAATTCATTTTATACAAAAATTGACAATTGACAATTGAACACTATTTTAATGATTATACAAACGTCAAAACAATAGACGCAATTGTTCCTCTTTATTACGAGCAGCTAGCCTACCTGATTTGGTTTGTTGAACTCTATAGTCATAGTAAATTTGTATTTTAAAATATTTTTACGTTGAAGCGTCAATATCTCAAAAATGGTCCGTCTTATGGCTATGAGACCTATTATCAATTAGTATCTACTTTTCACGGGGAATTGAAATGTGAAAAAATATACAATGTGTTGCATTTGAAAAAAATTGATAAAAATTACATTTCGCGCAAGTTAATCATTCTGTACAGTTTTACATGTTTTCGAAAAATTTCCCAGTTTGTTTGTAAGTAGACTATTATTAATAGTCGGTGGTATAAACAGATTTACAAAATCATTGTGACAACGCTCGCATCGTGGTTCCAGAGTTTACTCTATTTTGGTACTAAAGTGACGATTTCTGCTGAACGGTTAGTGATACAGGTGTTCCATTAAAAAAAAAAGGTTTGTGTTGGCATATTTTTGTCGATCACCTTGTATATACATAAATATCTTTAGAATGTAGGTCCAATGATCAAACCAAAATTGGTTTTGATATCTCTAATAGTTAAGGAGCAATCCTCCGCCCACGCAGTAGACACCCACCCTGTATAATGCTCTCCGATAGTCAGGATGAAATTTTATTTGATAATGCAGAGCTTCGTGGACTTACTGCAATTGGGGATTTGACAGAAATTACTTTATCATTCCATTAATAAAGCACGCAAACGGTTTGGACAGTACCATACCTTACTTTGTGAACTCAAAGATCATCCAAATCGATTTTTTGAATATTTGAGAATGGATATTGCCACTTTTAATTATATTTTGGACGAAGTGTCCCCATATCTACGAAAGAATTGGACAAATTTCAATAAACAGCTTATTGGGCAAGAAGAGAGATTGATGATTACTTTAAGGTAAGTTGAATGTATAATAATCTTGCAGAAAAATAGATAATATTTATTATCAAACCAAAACAGCTCATTTAACAAAAATAAACTTAAAACTCTGCAAAAGTTAACTAAAAACGTAGGTAATGTATTTTAACAAAAACAAGCTATGAAATATTCGTGAAATAAAATAAACAGCATTGTCAGAAAACGAAAAATCAGTAGAAGCTGATGTTCTCATTGCTTGGATAATCAAAACTTTGCAGCCCTTGATTCATATCATTATAACCATAAGCCTGTCTGAACTAGTTTTTGAACGCTATTCCTAAATTGCAAAATGTTGCCGTCTGCAATTTTTCTTACGTGTGGCTCCTAAAATACACCTGATGATCGTCCTCTTTGGTTTCCTTTACGTTTGCTCTCTTTGTTTTATGAATTCCAGTTTCTATTCTTCGATGGCCACTAAAGCATCAATTTGACTTTTTCTTTTACGGAGTCTGTTTTTCAAAACTGTTCGGGATTCAGCATAATGAGTAGATGTCCTATGGACGAGCTCTCAAAATTTTCTGAACAAACAGAGATAGGTCTCGCTGGCTCGACGTTCACGGTATCTTGCATTTATTCTATGGCTTCTGTCCCTTCTCTAACATCATCAGAATTTATATCAGATTGCATGTCCGCAGCACTCCATTCATCCTGGGGATCTATCAAATATCCCATTACACTCGTGGTTGAAACTGGTCTTTTAAGAACAGCAAACTTTTAAAATGGGGCCAGTGGGATTTAGTAGCAATATCCCCTGGATGTCCCGACTATAGAACTGGAATTTTATTCAGTCATCCCTTAAACCTTTCCATTTGCTTACCGCCGCGTTGATTGCAAAAAAAATATTTTCAGTAATGAATTTTTTTTATTGGAGATATCTAGCTAGGGGGTAATCTATCAAGGGCTTATCATGTACTTTTCGGATGGGAGCTACAAGGGCTGGAAAAATTGTTAAAGAAACTGCTAGCGTTACATGGAATATATTACAGCCCGTTCCAACAGAAGATGATTTCATGAAAATCAGTTACATGGATATCTAGAATTTTCCCAACTGTTTAAGTGCCTTGGATGGAAAGCACGTGAAAATTGAATGATCCAGCCATTCAGAAAGCATGTTCCTAAATTGTTTTCGATCGTTCTTCGAGCGGTCTCCGATGATAATTGCAGATTTACTGCAATAAAGGTGGGAGGATATGGAGGACAGTAGTACGGGGACACCTTAACCACATTTACTCTACTACAGTAGCACCTTTCACTTTTTTATATGCCCACGTGGGGGACCGGATTTTCCACCCTTATTTTTACACGCTTACGTGTAGGACGTGTTTTTTCACCCTTATTTTTGCACATCCACGTGTGAGACCGCATTTTTCACCCTATTTTTATATACCTCGTGTGAGACCGGATTTTTCATCCCTATTTTTACACACTCGCGTGTGAGACCGTATTTTCATCCCGTTTTTCATCCCTAATTATTTTATATACCCTCGTGTGAGACCGTATTTTCAACCCTTTTTCAACCCTAATTATTTTTACATACACCCACGTGTGGGACCGTATTTTCAACCTTTCTTTTATCCTAATTATTTTTACTCGCTTACGTATAGGACGTGTATTTTCATCCCTTATTTTTAATAAACTTATGACGCCGGTTAAAATTGTCACCTAAACATATGGTAACACTGCTTTGGATTTTGACGTCACAAGACCGCCTGCGAGGGACGTACATTTCAACCCTGACAGTATTTTCAACCTTTTGTTTGTATTTAAGAGCCCTTTTGGCGGGGAGCCCCTAAAGGATAGGCAAATGCATGCGCACGTAGGATCGTTTTTTTTACCTATTTTTAAGGGTTAATAAACGGTAGGATATTTTTTAGTATTAAAAGAAACTAATCAAGGTAAAGATAACGTATACGTTTGATTTTAAAAATACACTATTACATTCTATAACGATAATAAACAGTTAATGGCATTGCATAATCAGCTAATTACCCTGTTGTTGTCATACAATGTGAATGTACGGTTTAGCGACTATTTAATGAATTGAATTTTATCAAATGAGATTGCATAATTGTTGTTATTATTACAATCATTATTAGTTCCTTTTAATCCCATATCTAGATTGTGGTCCTCTTGTGGTGAAAATTCATTTGAATATATTTTAAAATGAAATTGATTTAAAAATAAAATCCTTTTAATCCCATATCTAGATTGTGGTCCTCTTGTGGTGAAAATTCATTTGAATATATTTTAAAATGAAATTGATTTAAATAAAATGTATTAACTAATTGATTAACTCTTCAGCATAGTAATTATCGAAAAAGTGTCCTTTTATTTATTTACCTTTTACTATTATTACATACATATATTTTGGTTTTAAATATGAGTCACAATGTCGCAATCCTTTTGCTTTAATTATGGGTCATATTAAACAGTTTCGCTCAAGGTATCACTCCAAATTATCTCATGTACAACAAAACTTAATTCAATAAGTATCAAGTATTTTTATAATGCCATTTTCGCATAGTTTAATGTCCATTAAGTCTCGTATTTTTAGCCTTGAGTATCGATTTGTCTGGGTCAGACTCAGTGTCTCATATCGAATTTATTCAAATTGTCTCTAGTGAAAGTTAGTTTACTAACCAAGACATTTCAATACCATCAATGTACAGGACAACAAAACATAACATACGTAATTAAGGAACGAAATTGCAACCAAAAACATTCAAGATGCAACGAAACACAATGCCTTAGAACATACATTACTAAGAAACGAACGACGGTTATAATACGACAAACAGAAACGGAAATTTCGCAAAACGGAATGGAACCCAGATGGATTTCCAAATGACACATGAACGTACGTGATGGGATATATAGCGAATTTGTTATCAACTAAAACTATAGTTATAATGGTTTTCTACCTGTGACACAAACGAATTAAATCCGTGCTAACAGTCAAGGGCATTACCTTAAACATAAGAACTCGCGCGTTATAAACTTTGATGCGATAAAGTATGGTACTTAGTAATAGAAAGACTCTTGTTTGTATACAATGCAGAAAATTGTTAAATAGTTTTTAATGTGTTATAACGTTCAGTACCTAATTCTAAGTCTCGTTATTAGCGATAAGCTGTACTTCTACTGCCGATCAAAGTAGATTATAGAATAATCTTTTGTTTATTACTCTTCTCTTATTTCGTTCGTATATAAAGAATAAAACAGATAAAATAGTAGAATTATTTTATTTACTCCAGTTCCTAACCTTGATTCGTTTTTGTGTTTTTGTTTTGTGTGTTTGAGTATTGAGTGTCCGTGCTTATGTGAAGGAGAGAACGAGAGAGAACGAGAGAGAACGAGAGAGAACGAGAGAGAACGAGAGAGAACGAGAGAGAACGAGAGAACGAGAGAGAGAGAACGAGAGAACGAGAGAACGAGAGAGAACGAGAGAGAAAGAACGAGAGAGAACGAGAGAGAACGAGAGAACGAGAGAGAACGAGAGAGAACGAGAGAGAACTGAGAGAGAACGAGAGAGAACGAGAGAGAATGAGAGAGAACGAGAGAGAACGAGAGAGAATGAGAGAGAACGAGAGAGAACGAGAGAGAAGAAGAGAGAGAACGAGAGAATGAGAGAGAATGAGAGAGAATGAGAGAGAACGAGAGAGAATGAGAGAGAACGAGAGAGAACGAGAGAGAAGAGAGAAGAAGAGAGAGAAGAGAGAGAACGAGAGAATGAGAGAGAACGAGAGAGAATGAGAGAGAGAGAGAATGAGAGAGAAGAGAGAATGAGAGAGAACGAGAGAACGAGAGAGAATGAGAGAGAACGAGAGAGAACGAGAGAGAGAGAGAGAACGAGAGAGAACAGAGAACGAGAGAGAACGAGAGAGAACGAGAGAGAACGAGAGAGAACGAGAGAGAACGAGAGAGAACGAGAGAGAACGAGAGAGAACGAGAGAGAACGAGAGAGAACGAGAGAGACAGAGACAGAGACAGGGACAGAGACAGAGACAGAGAGAATCATTTTGTTTATAGACTCCAAATCCCAGTCTTAATTCATTCGGCAGCTTTGCGCGTTTTTCGTTTTGTGTGTTTTCGTTTTTTCGTGTTTGTGCGTTTGTATGTTTGCGGTTTTCGTGTTTGAGAATTTTTGTGTTTACGATTTTTCGTGTTTGCGTTTTTTCGTACTCTGCGCGTTTGTGTGTTTGTTATTTTTCGTGTTTGCGAATTTTCGTTTTCGTTTTTTGTGTTTGTGAGTTTGTGTGTTTACGAATTTTCGTGTTTGCGAATTTTCGTTTTTCGTGTTTGCAATTTTTCGTTTTTCGTGTTTGTGTGTTTGTATGTACCTGTGCTTGCGCTTGTGCTTGTACTTGTAATTGTTCCTGTGCTTGTGTTTGTGCATGTCCTGATTCTTGGGCTTGTAATTGTTCCTGTGATTGTGTTTATGTTTGTGCTCGTGCTCGTACTTGTGGTTGTGTCTGTGTTTTTGTAAAGCTAACTTTCACAGGAGACAATTTAGAATACAATCTCCGATACTGGACCAACCCTAGTCTGACCCAGACCAAATCCGATCTCTCAAGGCTAAAATACGATCCTTACATGGACATTAAACTATGCGAAAATGGCATTATAAAAATACTTTGTTATACATTATTGATATTAAGTTTCTTGTTGTACATGAGATTAATTTGGTAGTGACTACCTTGAGCGACAACTAGATTTAATTATGACCCATAATTAAAGCAAAAAGGATTGCGACACATTGTGACTCATATTTAAAACCAAAATATATTGTATGTAAATAATACGTATTAAAAAAGGTAAATAAATAAAAGCGACATTCCTTAATTTTCGATAATTACTATTGCTGTAAGCAGGTTAATCAATTAGTTAATTACACATTTTATTTTTAAATCAATTTCATTTTAAAATATATTCAAATGAATTTTCACCACAAGAGGACCACAATCTAGATATGGGATTAAAAGGAACCTAATAATGATTTTAATAATAACAACAATTATGCAATCTCATTTGATAAAATTCAATTCATATTAAATAGTCGCTAAACCGTACATTCACATTGTATGACAACAACAGGGTAATTAGCTGATTATGCAATGCCATTAACTGTTTATTATCGTTATAGAATGTAATAGTGTATTTTTAAAATCAAACGTATACGTTATCTTTACCTTGATTAGTTTCTTTTAATACTAAAAAATATCCTACCGTTTATTAACCCTTAAAAATAGGTAAAAAACGATCCTACGTGCGCATGCATTTGCCTATCCTTTAGGGGCTCCCGAAAAGGGCTCTTAAATACAAACAAAAGGTTGAAAATACTGTCAGGGTTGAAATGTACGTCCCCTCGCAGGCGGTCTTGTGACGTCAAAATCCAAAGCAGTGTTACCATATGTTTAGGTGACAATTTTAACCGGCGTCATAAGTTTATTAAAAATAAGGGATGAAAATACACGTCCTATACGTAAGCGAGTAAAAAATAATTAGGGATAAAAAGAAAGGTTGAAAATACGGTCCCACACGTGGGTGTATGTAAAAATAATTAGGGTTGAAAAAGGGTTGAAAATACGGTCTCACACGAGGGTATATAAAATAATTAGGGATGAAAAACGGGATGAAAATACGGTCTCACACGCGAGTGTGTAAAAATAGGGATGAAAAATCCGGTCTCACACGAGGGTATATAAAAAATAGGGGTGAAAAATGCGGTCTCACACGTGGATGTGCAAAAATAAGGGTGAAAAAACACGTCCTACACGTAAGCGTGTAAAAATAAGGGTGGAAAATCCGGTCCCCCACGTGGGCATATAAAAAAGTGAAAGGTGCTACTGTAGTAGAGTAAATGTGGTTAAGGTGTCCCCGTACTACTGACGACAATCCGATAGGGGTACGTTTCAAAGTTCCGCTTTGTTTAAATTACTTTCGAAAAAGCAGTTAAATCTACGAACTGGACAGTTCGTAGCATATACGCGCATTGTTACAGGCCAAATACTCAGTAGAGCATCCAGGCCGTAAAGGCAATTCCGCGCATGACATAGCTCAATGGTGTGGGCGGGGTTCTTACGTAATGCTGCAAAAGGACGCTCGTCAGGACTCCAAAAACGTCAAAATCGGGAATAATTGTAAAAAATACGCCACCTGTTAGATAGATTTATGGCGGGAAATCGGCATGAACAAGATCTAATTATGGCCAAAGAGGAAACCATAATTTTCACTCAAAATTTTTAGTAGAGATGAGCGTTTTCCCTCATCTCTACTAAAATTCTACTCAAAAAATGTAAACGCAGAGTTCGCCTAAACTTCAAGAAAATCCTAAGCTTTATATAAAAGCAGAAAGATTGCCAAAATAAAACCAAACCTCATTAAATGTGTCGATAAACTCAGCGCTAGAATCATTGGCTCAAATATAAAAAAAAGGGATCAAAACGGTAACTAATTATAAAATTTAAAACGAAATATACGTGACAACAGAACTAAACTGACACGATGGAAAATTTATAACATTCTAAAATTTAATGAGCCACGAAATTTGGATGGAGTACCTACATTTGGGAAAATACACAGCTTCGCGATAACAAATTGTAGCAAACTTCGAACGTGTTGCCAATAATTCACCTCTATGTAGGCAACCTAACGTGCATTTCGTGCAGCGTGTGTTGCATGTCTAGTTGCATAAAAACATTCATTTCATTATTTTAGTTAGAACTCGTACGCATTACGTTTGCACATTCAGTTTCAGACATGTTCTTGCTCAAAGATCTTTTGGGAGCGTCGTTTTTGGTGGAGTTAAGAAGGTAGATGTAGCACCCATTATTGCTTTGCTAATTTTTTTTAAAAAGTGTTATATAGTTTGTAAGGCACGTTATTTTATTTTATTAATTAATTAGTTTACCGTTAATATTATTAGTAATAATATTAGTACGATTAATCAAGAGTGAGATTTATTCATTTGGGAATTATAAAGCATACAAATCCAGATTTATTTCAACCCTGAAGTAATATTACGCAACAATTTCCAAAAACTCTGACCCATCATGCAGCCATCTATTTATCTACAGTGTGACCAAGAATAAGGTATTCTGATTCCATTAATTACTCACAACATGAATTATTCATTAGGTTATAACGTTACTAACATTAGCATTCAGCATTTCAAGTTATAATTAAATATAGATTGTGCAATAAAATTTGTTATTGTAGAAATTTTCTTTTAACTTTATTGTATAATGGTTTACTTGTTTATTCCATATTTAAAGCGAACATATCCAGGTACATGTAAATATTTTTTGGTTAATAACGCAAATCGATAATTTTATGAACCTGGCCCACTTTAATCTACGACTGAGCATAAGGGACCAAATCTTCTAGTTATTACCCAATCTGTTAAGTAGCTAAAATTTGTAGCCATGGGTGCAGAAGTATATAGAACTTTAAAGATCTGTACAAAATAGTCAAATTCGCTTACCTGTTTAGCAAAATCAGGCAAATCAACGATGTCTACAATCGGGTTGTTGATTCCTATAAAAATAAACAACTTCAAAAAGTATTGCGACTACTCGCAAAATATCACTGGCGTGCAAATAAGCCAGCGGTTCTGTCAACTAACTATTTGCTTTACAATTACGTTACGGTGTGTCTATTAAAACTTGTTTTCAACTTCAATGTTATCAACCACTTGAATTTAAATCAATCAATCCGCCATAAAATATGCTCAAATTCAAGAAAAGAATATAATGCATTAACTCACGAACCTTTGAAAGTTACGTTATGATTCCAAAAATCAATAATCGTGTCTTTAGAACCTAATTACTTTACTTCAAATAAACACAAAAATAGTGACGTTAATTCAACTACTCAATCTTATAAAAAAAATACTTAAAATGTGCCTAAATGTTGTACTGTATAATAAATGTGTTTACATTTAAAAGAAAATACAATAGGTACATTAACCTAAAGATATGTATTATGGATAAAAAACACCATCGAGACGTTAACACAATTGTTACATTAATCAAATCTATCTATTTGAATGAATTCGCCTAGTTTACTTAATAGGCGGTTATACTAGCTAGTTTCAACGTCGGCCTTTATAAAAATTTTGCAAATATTATTCTATACCAGTATAACAAATGGTTATAACAAATAAATTGCGTTTTCCTTGTAACGCATTAGACACATACAATTTCGATACAATTCGTCAGTATAACAAACCAAACACTCAAGTAAATTTGGATTATAGAACGGACGAATACGCTTGTATTAAAATAACAAGACGACAGCGTATACAACCGTCAGAACGTACACAATAATAATAAAATACACAAAGCTTATTACAATTTGTCAATGATAGTAGAACAAAAAAATGCACAGAAATGTTTACTTTAACTTGGGAGTAGCCCCTATGTTATACAAGCATCTGGTTAAAACCCTAGAGGATGATCTCTGCGGCGGAATCTGCAATAGGATCGAAGTTGAAATTGCGCTCGAAACTCAAAATATGGCTCGACTCGTGACTGTTTCGCTTTCAAGTTGTGTTTTCATTGCCATTACAAATGTTTGGTATCAAATTTGATTACTTTAATCTACTATATACAAGTTCTAAATAACACTTATTATTTTAAAATCTCAAAATGAGCATTTATTTACTGCGAATTATTTGTTATCGGTTCAGCTGTACACATGAAGCCGCCAAAAACTAAAACTTGAACTATATTACTATTGATCCGCACACAAGATGCGATGAAACTCCAGAAAGAAACAATGACCGGCGCTTATCCAACACCGGGTCCAATTCACTCGACGAGAAAATGTCACTGCACGACAACGATAACGACAAAATAAATCGGGAAGAACGAATATAAAATTATCCCCAAAATCAAGGGTTACGGAACTAATTCCACGGTATACTTCACTTAACCTCCTGGTAAGAGCGTAAAATAGTTCTCTACCAAATCTTCATGTGTGCGGCAGAACCGAAAACAAGAGTCTTGCCACTACGGCATTATTAACAAGACTGCCTTAAGCTACATTCATTTATCTTCATCTTCAATATCATCTCCCTTCTGTGTTAATCATAAAATAGATTACTTAAATTTTTTAATACACGCCAACACGAATCAAACTCGAGAGCCGTCGAAAAAATTGCATCACCCAAGGCAACCAGCAAGTATTACCAATGTAACCGATATCCTGTGAATTGAGGATATCTTAGTGACGCTAAACCTTAATGCCTCGTACCTAACAGTTAAACTCTTTGTTTAAACCCAAAATCATTATCAAAATACTCCGACAAATTGTCGTCTCAATAAAATGCGAAATATGATTCTCTACACTATCTTTAAATACAAAGTAACTATTTTCATGGATTCTGTAATTTTCCTCTGACGTAATTTTAACGTAAATGGCTATATTTAACGATAACTATAAAATTCCAAACAACTCTTATTTACAAAGGAACTAATCAATTTTTCGCTTTTTACGTATTTGAAGATATCTGGCATTATTACAAATGGTATAAGAATTTCCCAATTTTTGATAAAGAAATACAGTGTTGGTTCGTTTACCCGTATCAGATTGGAGTTTTAAATTACGATTCGCTTTACACGTTGTCATAGGTAGATAGTGGAATACCATTTACTATTTTAGGTGTGAGTTGATTAGTTCCTTTGTAAATAATCGTTGTTCGTATTTTTCTTAAATGTCGTTAATTATAGCTACTGTCGTTAAACTGCGTCATTAGAGAATTATATGTCGCATTAAAATTGCTATTTTATATTGAAGTGTATAGCAGAAAACCATATTGCAGGTTTAAAAACGTTTTGGCGATAAGCTGACGGGAATTGTTCGATACATTTTTAATCTTCAAACAAAGAGTTTAGCTTCCAGATGCAAGACTTTAAGCTTTAAGCGTTAGGGGTAGTTTTCTACGCAACCCTGTTGAGGGATATTGAATAGTTTTAACCAGCGCGTGATTAAAATATCGTAAAGTGTCGTTTATCCGGAGGGACGTCTTTAAGCGTCCTTAAAAGAGGAGTTCAGTGTTAAAACCTAGTGCCTTCCCCTATTTTTGGATTAAAATCGCTTTATGTGTGTAGGAAACAAAACGTCCACTCCAAAACATTAAGATAATTAGGCTCACGGCTCGCTAGTAGCTAGAAAACTCGCTGTAAATAAACCGCTTAATGTAGGTTCTATAATTACAACGCACGTTCCTTAAAACTATATAGGTAGTTAGAGTGCAAGATCGCGGTGTATATAAATTTACGCGATTACATTGACCAAGTGGTACAGCAAACAAATAGCTCATATTGATTTAAATAACTTTCGGAATTATTACAGCGCTCCCTTTGAGAAGCGTTCGATCGTAATTACGGTATTGCAGAGGTCGCACGTGGTCAACCACCGTTTAGTAACCTAGAAAACCATCACCACAGCCCTACCGTAGGCAGGATAAGCAAAGGGAATAGTTCAGGAAGGTCACTGATGTTTGATTAAGAATTAAGGTAAATGCTTTCGTTCATTTATTTAGTTGTGCTGGTGATCGCCCAAATAAAAAGTGTTTTTTTATTATTGTATGTATCGAACGAATGAATATGTTTTGCTTATCTAGCGTATTTAGACAATTCAGTTTATAAAACATCCATGCTTTAGATTAATTGGCAATTAATGGCCTTGCAAGAGCATTCCACATTTTATGATAGAATCCTATGAACCTTATACCATTTATTGCGTCTATTTCTTTGTGTAGCTCCGTGTCATCGCACCGACAATATCTGTTTATTTATTTACAATATATGCATGAGTTAATGAACTGAAAGTAATTTAATTTGATGTGTAACAAACTGTGACCCCATTTCTGTATCTGCTGTATAAATTATATTAGAAGGAAAGTTTTAAGGATGAGATACTTGTGATTTGCAAATATCGACTGATTTTAATTATCTTATTTAATTGCAGAAATTGTTGAATCACACAATTTCATAGTGACAAAGTGCGGGTATTTTCTAGTATTCCTTTTGGACAGCAACGTAACAATTTGAGAGAGAAGTTAATAATAAGCATTTTTAGATATTTTAATTTGGTAAATATGATTTCATTTAAAGATAGGTTTAATAAGTATCGTAACGTAACGATAAAATTATTTGATCATTATCAGGCCAGGTAGTATCACAGCATCTGCACATCCCTGGATCTACCTGTGATTGCGATAAAAGGTAAGCAAGTTGTTTGGTTACATTAGACACGTGAACCCCCTCATCGCACCAGCACGATGATACACTTAAACTACACAAAATGTTAATACTGACCACACACCACACACACACCACACACAGTCCACACACACACGCACACACCACACACGCACACAGCACACACACACAGCACAGCACGCACACACGCACACACGCAAACACGCACACGTCACACACGCACACACGCACAGCGACACACACAGGCAACGCACACACAGCACACAACGCACACTCGCACACACCCGCACCACGCACACACGCACACAGCACGCACACACGACAAACACCACACACACGCACACACGCACTACACACACACACACACACGCGACACACACACACACACACACACAGCACACACCAACACACACGCACACACCACACACGCACACACGCACACACACACACACACACACCGACACACACACACGCACACACAGCAACACACGCACACACGCACACCACACAGCACACACACACGCACACACACACACGCACACACGGCAACGCACACACGCACACACACGCACACACAGCAACGCACACGCACACACGACACACACGCACACACAGCACACCAACACACACACACGCACACCCACACGCACACACACACACACGCACACACGCACACACGCACACACGCACACACGCACACAGCCACACACGCACACCACACACACACACGCACAGCACCACACACGCACACACACACACACACGACACACCACGACACACACGCACACACGCACACACGCACACCACCACACAGCACACACGCACACACACAGCACACACACACACACACCACACACACACACACACGCACACACGCACACACGACACACACACGCACACACAGCACCACACACACACACCACCACACACACACGCACACGACACACACACGCACACACACGACACACAACCAGCACAACACACGCACACAGCAACCACCACACGCACACACCACACAGCACACAGCACACACACACAGCACACACCACACACACGCACACACGCACACACAGCACACACACACACCACGACACACGCACACCCACACGCACACACGCACACACACACACACGCACACACGCACACGCACACGACACGCACACACATGCTCACACGCACACAGGCAAACACGCACACACGCACAATAGCACACACGCACACATGTACACACACACACACACACGCACACGCACACACGCTCAGACGCACAGACGCAAACACGCAGACATATACATTCGCAATCACACGAGGATGGGAACTAGCCCAGTCTTCCTCACAAAACTGGGTCTCCATTGTGGGCATTGTTACATTACACTATTAACATGTCTTCCATCATTTACAAAACAATTACATCTCTAATAATACGGAAAATAGACGAACATCTCGTAAAAAATTAAATCATAACGGAAGAGCAGAATGGTTGCGGAAGAGGAAGCAAGGATTCGAAGGAAAGCTTATACTAGATTCCAATATCCTAAAGCAAGCACAAAGACGACAACTACACCTACAGATAACATACATACATTATAAAAAAGAGTTCGATTCTATACCGCATAGTTGGCCTACATGTACAGAAGCAATCCAAAAATTATTTATTTCCTGGGTACAATAATGAAGACATGAAAAACAACGATCCAACTGAGGAGTAACGATGAGATCATGAAAACAAAAGAAATTTACATTAGACGTGGTATCGGTGTAAGTAGAATATATTATAACAACGTATCGATAACTGGAGTAAAAGATCCATTCCTGAGCGACACTTCCAAAAGAGGAGAGTTGAGGCGTGAAACAGAAGGTACACTTCTAGCCATACAGGACGAAGTGATCAGAACGAGGAATTATGAACGGCACATCCTAAAACAAAGTGCAGTATATGATAAGCATCACCTTTATACCGAAGACATTCAACACATCATTGGTGGATGCATGCTGCTACCAAATTACCAATGTACTAAACGACATAACGCAGCAGCCAAAATTCTACATCAATGTTTGGAAAAGAACCTAAAAATAATAACAAATAAAATACCCTACTAACAGTATAATCCGGAAACGGTACTAAAGAATGATAACCACAGACTTTACTGTGACAGAACAATTCACACCTACAGACAAATCACCAACAACATACAAGATATAAAATATATTAATAAAACAAACAGAATTGCACATCTGATATACATAGCAATACCCAATGACATCAATATCGAAACGATATGCAACACAATAATTCAAAAGTACTTACTGTTGGCAATAGAAGTGCAATGAACCTGGAGGCAAGACAAAGTGTACGTAACACCCTTTGTCATCTCAAATACAAGTGTTACGTCTTGATCACTACAAATTAATTTAAAGGAACTAGAGTTACTCATTTATATACACGCATTAATATAGAAAGCAGTAATGCTAAAAACATACATCCTTAGAACATTCATGCTAAACGTCTAATGTTACACGATCAAACCGCATTATACGTCGTGAAGGCTTACCAAAATACGTGGGTTGCCATGCTAACTGCAGTGGAAATGGACGGGTTGGACATAAGGCGTAGGATGGTTGAGATTTAGTTTCAAACACCTTACACTTACCATAGAACAACAAATAACAACATTTGTCCTTGATCATACATACAATATTCCATTCCGCAATATTATGACATTTATACAACCAAAAATATACATACATATTCTTGTTCTATAGTTTAATACATCAACATACGGTAAACTCACACACCACCATTTTACAGCAACTTAAAATCAAGTAGCCCAAAGACTGTAGTACTCATTACCGTCTTAATAGGGGTCACTAAAACTTTTCGTTCAACTTTGAACGTATAAATCTTTATACAACATTTAAATAAACTCCGCCCTCGGAAATAGCTGGGTGAATTGAATAGCCTAGTGAATACCGATGCCGGTCCCAAGCCCGGATAAAGGAGGAGGGTTGGATCGCAAGCTTAGCAGTCTACGGCCCGTAAAATAAGAAACCGCTCTAAGAACTCACCTAGCCTTAGATAACGGACGTATCAAACCAAATGATGGCACGGCGAGAAAAAGGAAAAAGAGAACCTCGAAAAGAAATAAACTACGCTTAGTATGATGGTACACCACATCATGCAGCAATAGAGACCAAGAAAAACATAAAATAGACATTTTATGATATTTGAAACCAACAAAAAGGCAGGTACCTAAATCACATCTCATTCTATAGCGGAGTTGATAAGGACATCTGAGCGCATGCTGGGGTGAGCATACCAATACATACAATATTTGAACATCTAATAGAGGAAGTGAAATACATAGACCAAAATAGCATGCATATAACAATAAAATTTGAAAAGGAAAGGATTCACTTTATAAGCATCTACGACCCGACATAAACAAGCCAACAGCCGAAAGGGAACTGTTTTACGAGAACCTGCAAGACACGATCGATCAGCTTCCAGACCATGACCAAATATTTGTGATGGGCGCCTTTAACGCCAGTATCAGCAACATTCCAATACCCGGAGTTGTGCGGAAGTTCAATGAAGAAACTATTAATGACAACAGGGATATGCTAATAACGTTATTATCACATAATGAGTTATGCATCAATAACACATATTTCAATCACAAAGAACAACATAAAGATACGTTCACCAACACAAGAGAACAGAAATCAATGATTGACTACGTAATCACGAATATAGCGGTACATTACAGCCATATACTGGACCTACGAACGCTAACGTCAGCAAGTGTAGGAACCTCGAATGAACTAGTCCTGTGCAAATAACGGGCAATGAATGTACTAGAAACCTCATAAGGTGCACAAATTTAATATAAGTCTCTAAAAAAATCAAAGTACAAGATTATTTACCTACGAAGACTGCAAGAAAAGATAGATAGAAACGTCACACAAGAAGATAATGTTGAAGAAGTATGGAATGGAGTCAAGGGAAGTATAATTGAAAGTGGTAAGCAAGCCATAGGAGTGAGGGTAATTAATAAAATGGAAAAAAAGTACAAACCCTGTTTTACTCCCGAGGTTAAAGTTCTGGCAAAAGAAAAGAAGAAGCACAATATAAAATACTTAAATGAGAGAACACAAGCAGGTTACGAAAGATACAAAAAATCAAACAGCTCAAGAAAGATTACTGAAAAAAGTTTTTAGTCAATATCGAACGTGATCTGCTAGGTGGTCAGAAGAAGGTATAGAATGTGTAACGGAAGAGGAAAAAACCGATCAATGAAAAAGTGTAAATAAATACTATAGAGATAGATAGCTGGGTGGCATATTTCGAAAACTTGTATCAAACCTCTACATCAAACAACGACGATGACGAGGAACAGAACAGCGAGAACAACGAGGACAATGTTGACCATGAAAATATCACACCAGAAGGTGTACAAATACACAAATTTAAAAACAGAAAATCACCTGGTATAGACAAAATCACGAATGAAATGATAAGATACGGTGGAAAAAGAATTGCGGAAGAAATAACAAGGCTGTTTCAGAAGACTCCGAATCAACACCTACGGAATGGAAAACCAGTATAAACATACCAATACACAAAAAGGTAAAAGGAATGATCCCATTAATTATAGAGGAATAACACTATTGAGCTCCACACTTAAAATAATTACTAAAATTCTTACGCAAAAAATTAGCGAGAAGGTAGCTATATGAACAAGAAGGATTCAGACGGAATAGAGCGCCAATAGATGCAATCTTTATCTTGCGACAACTTATTGCGAAATCGATAGAGTTTAATAAACCGTTGTTCATATGTTTCGTAGATCTAAAACAAGTATTTTATAGAGTGCGATCAAATGATGTAATAAAAATACTAAAGCAAAACAACGTTGGCACAAAATATCTAAAGATAATAAAGGAACTCAATAGTATTAATGGATTTAGGATACAAACTGACAAGAAACTCACTTAATGAGTGCAAATCGCCACGGACATTAGACAGGAAAATAGTCCCACTCTTTTTAACATAATTATGAATCAAATCATCAAAAGCGTAAATGAAAGTCGTGCTGGATAAAGAATGGGAAACCCAGCAATAAAAATAATGCGCTATGCAGACGACGCCATACTTATGGCGCAAAACAAAAACGACTTACAGCGCCTCCTAAACAGGTTCAAAACTACATCTACACAACAATTCAATATGCTTGTATCACCGGAAGAACACACATGGTGATCTCTAAAGTACCAATCAGATGTAAACTGGCAATCGACGTCAAAATTATACAGAAAGTGAGGAGATCCAACTACCTGGACGTAGACATATCAAGTGACGGACATCTTACAGAAGACGGTAGAATACAAAATAATAAATCAGCAAAAATAGCGGGCTACCTCAAAGATTTGGTATGGAGAAACAAACATATGAGTGAAAAGAGCAAAACCAGAATTTAGAGATGTGTCAGGCCAGTACCTAATAATGCCGTCTGAGCAAAAGAGGAATCGGAAAAAACAAATAGGATCATAAGAACAACAGAGATCAAAGTCTTAAGATGTACTAAAGTGATACAATAAGAGAAGGGCTAGAAGTACAGGATGAGGTAAGATGGGTAAGATCACGTCGACTATACTGGAGAGAGCACGTTGATAGGATAGACCAAGAGCTCATGGAAAAATGGGCCAAAATAATAAAACCAGAGTCTAGGAGACCGTTGGGAAGATCTCAGAAGCGATGGCGTGAAAGTTACATGTAAACGTCTTGCTGGGAAACTTACAAAACGACGAAGGACAAGAAGAAATAACATTTAAATACTCATTTACATACTCAATGCTTTACTTAAAACTCCAGTGACGTAGCATTTACACCAACTTACATTACGTGTACACCAAAAAATTCTCGTGCAAAATCAAGCTCATACTTTGTCAAAAATACGTTCTACGTACAACTCAAGACTGCATATAGCCAGTGAGTCAAAGTAATTTCACACTAATCACTACAGCAATTATCCAATTACCTAATTACCGAAATAAACAACCTAAATAATCCCGTTGCAGTGGTTAAATCCGACACAAAAAAAATCGAGATCAATACAATATAATAATAAATTGACACAGATAATCTTGCAACGTGGCATAAGCGATTTAGTGCGTCTAGATTTTTAGGGAAACAAATGTATGCTTTATCTCTAATGAGAGCATACAGTTTATATTATGGACCGATCTGTTATTCGTAGAGAGGATCCATTACAAGGTTACAAAATTTAGTAAACTGTAACAATATAACACATTCTAACCGTCCTAAAGAAAGTAGTTGGTGTAAATTAAGATACATGTGTACACTTTGCTTATTTTACAATTACAAATGCACTGTTTGTAACGCACAGTGATTTATTGATCCTATTTAGTTTTCCACATATTACAATAGTAGATACAACTTATTTGCATTTCTAATTTTTGGAATCTAATATTAGTTTTGACAGTAATCTTTTTAAACTAACTCTTACCGAGCACGACGAAGCGGTTTCTGATAAAAATTTTAAGTTTCGTAGTTTCGCAGATTAACCGTTGAAAAATAGGTATTTTATATATGGATTAGCACATTAGCGCTTATTTTGAATTAATATTTTCATACTCAAAGAAGTTCCTCAAGTTTTGCCCTAAACATACTATCGCCATACTACAATTCATCGACCATATGCCAACTTTATAGTGTTGTTACAATTCTAACTACATTATCAATTTTAATGGATATTCAATTAAAAAATTTGACATTCCACATTTAAAGTAGTGGATACAAAATGATAGTTTTGAGAAAAAGAACAAAAGCTATTTCACAAACCTGAAGGTTACACTAACTATCAATTTTCCAATTACCAGTTATTTAAAAATCATGGTATATACTTTATGAATTAGACCACGAAGGTTTGTATTGTCATCCATTTTTCACTAATTCTTTCATAATTACTTGTTATTATTATTATTATACTAAATACACCATCAGTAAATTCGTTAGTAATATAAAAGTAACTGTTGCAAAACTCAGTTATGCACTTCCCTTAAATGGTTAAAGTGCTCTCGTTTACGGTAAGAATATCTATCATGTACTCACTGATTTGTTATTTAATTGATATATTTCAGATGTCACCAATGTTCTTGTCTTTACTTGTGAACATAGTTTTGATATTGATTGCGCTTACTTTATTCCTTTACAAATACACAATAAAAAATAATGATTATTGGAAGCTTAGAGGAATTGCGTATGCTAAACCAATTCCAATAATTGGCAACTTTTTGGATGTATTAACATTTCGTACTACCATAGGAAACCTTTTAACAAAGTTTTATAACCAATTTGATGAACCATATTTTGGAATATTTATTT
>JARFJB010000144.1:160000-175000 GCA_036346205.1 Vesta saturnalis | reverse complement strand
GCTTTCGCTTTCGCTTTGCTTTCCTGCTTTCCTTTCTGCTTTCGCTTTCGCTTTCGCTTTCGCTTTCGCTTTCGCTTTCGCTTTCGCCTTTCGCTTTCGTTTCCTTCGCTTTCGCTTTCGCTTTCGCTTTCGCTTCTTCGCTTCTCTTCTGCTTTGCTTTCTGCTTCTGCTTCTGCTTCTGCTTCTGCTTTGCTGCCTTTCTTGCTTCTGCTTTCTTTCGCTTCTGCTTTCGCTTCTGCTTCTGCTTCCTGCTTCTGCTTCTGCTTCTGCTTCTGCTTCTGCTTCTGCTTCTGCTTCTGCTTCTGCTTCTGCTTCTGCTTCTGTTCTGCTTCTGCCTTCGCTTCTGCTTCGCTTCTTCTGCTTCTGCTTCTGCTTCTGCTTCTGTTCTGCTTCTGCTTCTGCTTCTGCTTCTGCTTCGCTTCTGCTTCCTTCGCTTCGCTTCGCTTCCTGCTTCTGCTTCTGCTTCTGCTTCTGCTTCGCTTCTGCTTCTGCTTCGCTTCGCTTCCTTGGTCTTCTGCTTCTGCTTCTGCTTCTGCTTCTGCTTCTGCTTCTGCTTCTGCTTCTGCTTCCTTGCTTCTGCTTCTGCTTCTGCTTCTGCTTCTTTGCTTCTGCTTCGCTTTGCTTGCTTCTGCTTTGCTTCTGCTTGCTTGCTTCTCTGCTTCTGCTTCTGCTTCTGCTTTGCTTCTGCTTCTGCTCTGCTTCTTGCTTCCTTGCTCTTGCTTCTGCTTCTGCTTCTGTTCTTCTGCTTCTGCTTCGCTTGCTTCTGCTTCTGCTTCTGCTTCGCTTCTGCTCTTGCTGTCCTGCTTCTGCTTCTGCTTCTGCTGCTTCTGCTTCCTGCTGCTTCTGCTTGCTTTCGCTTCTGCTTCTGCTTCTGCTTCTTGCTTGCTTCTGCTTCTGCATCTGCTTCTGCTTCTGCTTCTGCTTCTGCTTCTGCTTCTGCTTCTGCTTCTGCTTCTGCTTCTGCTTCTGCTTCTGCTTCTGCTTCTGCTTCTGTTTCTGTTGCCGCTTCCGATTCCGCTTCCGCTTCCGATACCGCGTCCGCTACCGCTTCCGCTTCCGCTTGCTATTCCTCTTCTGCTTTCGCTTCCTATTCCGCTTCCGCTTTCGCTTTTGCGTTCGCTTTCGCTTTTGCGGTTGCGTTTGCGTTTCGCTTGCGCTTGCGCTTGCGCTTTCGTTTGCGTTTGTGTTTGTGTTTGCGTTTGCGTTTGCGTTTGCGTTTGCGTTTGCGTTTGCGTTTGCGTTTGCGTTTGAGTTTGCGTTTGCGTTTGCGTTAGGGTTTGCCTTTGCGTTTGAATTAGCGTTTCCGATTGCGTACTAATATTTACCTACAATTATTCACTTGGCAAATTAAATTTAAAAAACAAGCAAATTCACACTGAAGCTCCAGAGAGAATTATATGGGAATATCAGATGCTTCTCTTTTTGGATTTTGCAATGGTGTATTTTTGCATTTATGGTTATACAAATCAAAATTTTTCGATAACACAGCTATCGTCCTCAATAGTCATAAAATTAAAACGTTGAAACTCATTTTTGAAATATGAAAATTGTAAACGGAAACAAATGATTAATATGACAGTTTGTTTAGCGTATAAAGCCAACCATGGAATACAATCTTAGGCAAGAATAATTAGATCCTACATAGATTATATGTAACTGAACTGCCTTGAAAGTTACAAATTAGAAGACCATCTAACGGTCGAAGGCTAACTGAGAAAAATGCCTTAATCACAGAGGAAATTTAACATAATTTAATAATATGATGCAAGTGTACAATTGAGAAACATTAATTTGAAATTGATAGGAACATTCAAAAATAGAAACTTGGCATCAATTAAATATCCAATCAAATCTAACAGACATAGCTTTTTTAATAAATGTAAGGGGTATTTTATAGTGAAAACACAGTATAGTACGTTTTAATTTTAATTTTAATTTCAACTACATATGTTAAATCATTGTGCTGTTGTTAAACATTTTATTACTACACATTATCCGTTGGGTACAGTTCCTTACATTGGAAAGGAAGGGAATTCAGTTGACAAGTGATTGAACAGTTAAAGCAATCGTTTTATAATACCAATCGAAATGTGACCTGTGACGACTACTTTACTAGTCTAAATTTGGCTGATAAGTTGCTAAGCAATTCGTTAACAGTAGTGGGAGTGTAAAAAAGAACAAAACCTTTGTGCCTCCTGAAATTTCCCCCAGAAGGAATCGTGAGGAAAAAACGTCATTATTTGGTTTCAGGAAGGCATGATTTTGTACGTTTCAGTAAGAAATAAGAGTAATAGTTTCATCGACAATGCACCACAACTTAGAATGTCTAGAGGAAGGCCATAAGAAACGAAAACTAATCAACATTTTACCAGCACCAAGGACGGAATTGACACGATGAACTAGATGGCGCATAAAACGAAAACATGAAAAGAAAATATTTTAAGCTTTGTCTTGCCCCACATCAGGAATGGAAAATCGTCAGGTTTAGGAAAGATAACAAAGCGTTGCAGGGATAAGTTTTCAGATCAGATGAACGCCAGCTAAAATTAAAACGCCGTTTCCATAGAAAAAAACGTTGTTTTACGTACCTAAGAAGTAAAGACAGAAAGCGGAAACAAACCTGCATTGCATCATAACGCACTGTATGTAATAAACACCCGAGAATAATCTGTAGTATGTGTAAAAATAAAAGATGGTTGTACACTGACTTCCATAAAAATTGCAACACCTGGAATTTGTTGAACGATTTTATTGGAATTTTCGTCAACGATGTCTTTCATTAGAACAAACAAACGATTAAAATATGAATAAAATCTAGCTAGTAGTTTTTCCTTTTTTTTTCCTTTGCACTTAATAACAATAAATTTGAAGAAATAAACCAATCAGTGTCAATTTTGCAAATTGTTTGTTCACAATTTCGTTCTGAACTTGGAAACAATGCCAAGAGTACGTCAACATCAACATTTTTTCCAATTGACTGATCTTGAACGTGGCCGTATTATTGGCATGAGAGAGCTCGGACTTTCGCTAACAGAAATTGCACGTCGTGTAAACCGACATGTTACAACGGTATTGAGATGTTGGTCCAAATGGTCCGAGGAAGGGGTGCAACAACGTTGCCCTGGATCTGGACGTCCCCGCAGGACTAGAGATCGCGAATAAAGTCGCTTAAGACTTGTGTCCACAAGAGACACATTTTCAACAACTCGATAGATTGTAGTGTAGGACCCAAAACGTCAATGTCATCTGTTTATCGCCGGATAAGATCTTATGGGATGCGTTCATATTGTCCATTTTTATGTCTTCCTCTTACACCATTTCGCCATCTACGCATGCTAGAATGGAGCAACGAAAGAGCAAATTGGGCGCAAGAATGACATTCCTTCCATTCCTTCAGGTGCTGGAAGATCCCATTTTCCAACAGGATAACGCGCATCTTCATACGGCAAGGGCTACAACACTTTTTTGGAAGAAGCTAATGTTGCCGTCCTCCCATGGCTTGCTCGGTCGCCTGATTTGTCGCCGATTGAACACGTATGGGATCAGGTCGGTAGGCGACTGGATAATTTACCACACCCTCCAGATAACTTACACGATGTCCGGCTACGGATTCAAGAAGCTTGGTTGATATCGCACAGGCAGCTATAGATCACTTGATTGATAGCATGCCACGCCGTCTAAATGAGTGCATTACAAATCGTGGCGGAGAAACTCATTATTGAAAAAAACATTTTTAGTTTTTTTTCTTTTGTTTTCAAATTTTAACCGTTTGTTTGTTCTAATGAAAGACATCGTTGACGAATATTTCAATAAAATCGTTCAACAAATTCTAGGTGTGGCAATTTTTATGGAAGTCAGTATACAAATAAATATGTTAATAGCTGTAAAAATCGTTTGCACGTATATTACTTACAAAACGGATCTTCTGGATATATTTGTCTTATTGTAACAAACTAATTGTGTTATTATCCGGCCTATTCGGACTATGGTTAATCAACGGGTAAACCAACAATGAATTTAGTTCTATCCCATCCGGTCATGACAACAATATAAGAATTGGATGATTTAATATAAACGTTACATTTCATTGAAATATGTACTTATCTTTTAGGTATTAAATCGTGTAGTTTTTATTTATCTTTATATAAATGTACATGTTTCGATAACAATTACAGTTATCGTCCTCAGTAAATGTTAACATAAAAATAAAGATAAATAAGTAATTAGAACTACTAGATTGAAATTCTCTCTGACCCGGAGATTGAACCAATAAGTAGTAATTATTCTATTGAATTCCATTTCTAAATATTCGAAGCAGGCTTTCAGTTTCTCATTTTTTCGAACTGTTGGAGAACTTTGCATATATTTTGAGCACTATGTTCTCCACATCGTATGAGAAGGCTTCACAAGCATTTCTTCCAGAATTATGAATTACATGATAGTGGCAGTTCACCTTCAAAATATTTCCATTAGATTTTATTAATCTTTAATAAACTAAATTGTCTATGCCATAATTCATACTAGCATTATCTGCAGTGTAGGCGGTGACATCGCTCATTTTCAATTTATGTTCAGTCAAGATTTGCTCGATTTTGCTGGAGATTGCTTCTGAACTCTCGTCGTTGTCTTCATAGAAATCAAGAAATTTATTCTGCATTCCCTCAGTTTTGATAAAATATCTCACTGCTATTGGGAACAACTTCTGGTTCCCTTTACGATCTGTCACCAAGTTCTTGCAAAAACAGCTCGATAGACTTGCGAGATTTTCTTCAGCAGTATCTTTTTTTGGGAATAAAAACGGTTAATAATTGGTTACTTTTTCGAGTTTTAATACATCGATCATTTTTTTTTACTGTTAGTATGGGCCTTGAGCGCCTTTTTCTCCATCATGTTTTACAGTGAATATTATATTACGTGGAACTATCTTGAAGTGAAGTGTAGTATTTAGACTTTTTCAATGCGGATGGACCTGAGCTCTCTTCCTTTACGCTCATTTTCTATCTTACAGAAGGATTATATTCATTAATTCACTAAACAACACGAGATAGTAGGCATGTTAGATAGCTTGTCTCAACTATAGAAAACCTACCAAATAATAACAGTACTCACTAGATATTTGGTAGAAATGGAAATTATTTTAAATTATGCGACAATGTCTTATCTACGTCGTCTTCTACTTCCGAAATGGCCGGAATCGGAACAGCGAGAGAGAGAGAGAGAGAGAGAGAGAGAGAGAGTAGGGCAGTGCAAAACGGAGCGTGGGCAAAGACTTAGTACTGGACTGACATGGTCGCCATGGCTGATCGTTGAAAAGCTGGCAGTCGGCACCCGCCGTTCTCTCCCACTTTCCACTTCACTCGCTCACCCGCCATCACAGACTCGGATCGGAACGAAAATCGGCCAAGACCTCACTGACGCGCACTCCCCTGTGAAATGAGGACGTAACCCGTAGCCTGTATAAATTTTCTGAAACCCGGAAGCTCCGGGCAAAACCTGAGGACCTGAAACCCTATGTTATATATATATATATATATATATATATATATATATATATATATATATATATATATATATATATATATGTATATATTAGTACCAAAAAGATAAGTATTTTTGTTATATAATGATCATAAAAACTTTAATGAGGTGATTGACAGGTTTAAAAATATTTAATAAATTAATGGATGTTAAATGTTCTCAAAACAAATCGTTAAACTAACTCGAGATACAACCCGTTCACCAAAAATAATGCCTTTGTCTCAGTCGGTAGTTTAAATAGGCCGGTTCATGCTTTTGTTTTGCTTAATTACCACAAGTTATGCTGTGTTATTTCCACTTAACATCAATAGAAAAAAAAACTGCAATGTAACTAATAAAAATTATCTCGGACGCCAAGTTACTTTTTTTAGTTATGCTCGGAGTAACTAAACGAAGTTTACAATAAAAATTTTACCAAAATCTAAAAAAATAAAAAAATATACAGACTATGTTCATTAACAATTAAATTTAGGGTTATATATATATATATATATATATATATATATATATATATATATATATAATATATCTTAAAACTAGCCTTATACTAAGAAATCATTAAACTTATAAATACCTGTTACAAAATATAATACATCTTCTTGAGAACTCCTGGTATTGTGAAAATATAAATGCGGAAATGCAAACCAAGGTGATGTAATCCTTGTATCAATGTTGCGCAATATATCGCAATAACAATGCTTTACGTTATAAACCTCACCAAAATGGAATTTTATTTTTTATAAATTTATCTTCATGAAAGTTCAAATAAAAAAAGGTTTGATTTAAACTTAGACCTAAATTAAATGCAACATGTAGTCATAAAATGATATCATCCAAAGATAGCAACGTATAAGTACCAGTGTACTTAAAAATAAATAAAAGTGTAAATCAAAGTGCCTGCAAAAAGCAAATGTTTTAAATTTTAGTATTACGAGTTAAATATTCCTTACCATTAAATCAATGGCACTTTTCACAAAATTTAGGTGGAAACCCAAAAATGTCTTCCTGCGTCAGACAGCGTACCACAAGAAATGAAACAATGGACGCTTAGGAAGTCAGATGATGACGCTTTGCGCGAAAATATGAGCAGAACAAAAATAATTTAAAGAAGTGGGAGTATAAACTCTTAAGAAGATATGCACTTAAATTACACCAAAATGCAAATTAAGTTGCCTACCACATGCCTATAATTCATTAATAATTAAAGCTTTTTCTTATATTTACAACTAAATGAACAAAGTACATAAATTGTGGTATATTTTAATACAACTCAAAATGGGTTGTTACACACTTTCACCCATAATTCAGCCTCTTGGGTTAATCCCTACTTTATATTTGTAAGTTTGAGAGAATTTGTAATAGTGAAAACTACTGTTTTTTTTTTATATTGGCTATTTGACGTAGTAGAAGAGGATGTAAATAGTTTTGTTCAACCATTTTTACCTTTTCAAGGTTAATTCTAAAATCTCTTTCATTTGTGTTCAGACTCCATATTTATATTTTAATCCTTATATAATCTATAAGTGTACTTGTCAAATTGAATTCGTACTTTACGAAACTAATCGCCAATACTAACTACATAATTAAGTTTCGCGTTTAAAATTTTCATTTTTTAAAAGCGCTACTCTAGAGAAGTAAATGTCATAGGTCGAATCCTACTCGAGGAAAACTTTTTATTTATGTATTTAATAAGATTAATAATAATCCTTAATTACATACTTTTCAACTTATTCGTTCATAACAAAACTTATAATGCTTTTATTGGGAAGGTTTAAAACTAATTACCTCCTTAATCAAATGGTTAAACATTTTTCAAGTACTTTGAAGTAGATTTCATATTTACAAATCAAATATAATGGCTTATTATTAGTATTGTAATGGTTAAATTTGAGTTAATTACATTTGTATAATTTAATGCAACATTAATTCTCATTTCCATTTGTATGTCAATTCACTCTTTGTGTAACAGATAAAAACTTAACACTGGCAATGGAAATATTTTGCAACAGGTGTTATTGTAATTTGTGTCGTTTTATACCTATTTTCAGTAGTTACTTTTCATTACCATTTCCTAAATTGGATTTATATGGTAATGTGAATATAATTGTGTGTGATTTAATCATATTCCATTTTAATCTCTCATTAATCTCATTTGTTACTTCACTATTAAAAAGACGTTTGTAGCAAACTTTTATGGAGTACATGCAATGACAGTGTACATTTTGGTATCACCTGTTGCTTTTCAAACTTCAAACATTGAGAAATTTCATTGCTTTCACATTTAATAATGTAAAGTCAACGAAACCAGATTAAACTAATACTATGAAAAAAGAAACTTTTTTAAAAAGCATGCTTTTATTTACCCATAGAAAGTGCACTAAAAAGGAAAAAATAATGTTTTTCTTTGCACCAAAATGTTATCATTGGAGCTCAGGAAATATGCAAAATGCATATAAAGTGCATATAAGCATATTTTTACAAAGTTTTATAAATGCATATGCATTTATTAAAAGTGCATATTTCTAGCGATTTTCGGAATGAAATCGCAAAAAAGATTTTAATTGTACTTATTTCTTTGTGAGCAGCTATAGTAACTACATCCTGCTAAGCGATAAGCTGGATGCCGCCGTAAAATTAATAGTATGGGTTGTTGCAGGAGGCTTAATGAAGGAATTTTCGTAATTTGTATTATTAAAATCGTCCTTGATTTTTATGAAGGGAGATTTAATTGATTTTAGCCAAAAAAATCAATTTTGATTTTAGGCAATAAAATCATTTTTTGCCAGCCCCATTTAATTTAAGGTTTATATTACTTCATTTAGTTTTATTCCAATTTTCATCACTGAAGTGTTTATTAAAAGTGTGTGAAAATGCCAAAACAAACTTAACTTAACTTAACCACCACGCCATTACCTTGCGGGTTAGGCAAAACAATACCTGCCTCTTACTTATTTTTCGTTCACAATCTTTATCCATGCTTTCCTATCTTCGCATACCTCCCTAGCTTCCGCAAGATTCATATTTTGTCGCTGACATGCCCTATTATTTTTAAAACTCCTTATCTTGCTTTCCTTTATCATACATTCTACTACATCCAGTCAAGTTTTACGCGGCCTACTAAACCCGGCCTTTCCTCTAACCTCACCCACATATATTTGCTTCGTTAATCTTGTGTTTTTCATTCTCTCACTGTGACCAAATCAACGTAATGTCCTACTTTTATATCTATCCATCATCGTCTTTTCCTCACCACACTCGGTCATTATGCATTCATTCATTTTATCCCTTCTCGTTTTACCACATGTGCTTCTCAGGAATCTCATTCCTACGGCATTTAATTTTCTTTCGTGCTTTTTTTGACATATCCATGTCTCACTTCCATACTGACGGGACAAACACGCCATTATAGATTGCTCGTTTCGCAGCTAGACTCATTCTTTCGTTTCTCATTATCTTCCACATACTTCCAATCACGTTCCTTCCAGCATTAACCCTTCGTCCTATCTCGCCCTCCATTGTACCATCTGCAGTAAACATTCTACCGAGATATGCCAGCTCGTCCACTTGCTCCACATCATCTTGCAGAGTAAATCATCTACTCTCCTTTCCACCTTCCCGATTGAACACCACATTCTTCGTTTTGTTCACGTTTACTTTTAGGTCCATGCCCTCACAGACTGTATGAAACTTCCTCAGAGCGGTTTGTAGCTCATCCGCACTGTCATTTAATAATACTGTGTCATTTGCATCCACCAGAAGTCGTACATTTACGTCTCCAACCATTACACCATTCGTATCGCTACATGCTTGTCTAACACATTTATCCATGTATATATTAAACAACCACGGTGGCATCACACAGCAACCATCTGATCCATACATCCTCTCCCTGACATCAAGCCACCCTGCACATCCCAAATCTTAGTTGGTGTAGTTTCTCGTACTCTACCAATCAGTATTCTTCTATTCTATACTTTACCAGGCAGGCTGAGCAAACTTATTCCTCTGTAGCTCTTACAATCACTCTTGTTCCCCTTACCCTTATACAGTGGTACAATGATCGCGCTCTTCCAATCCCTGGGAACTTTTCCACTCATAAAGCATACATTGAATAATTCACACAATCTTCGTATAAGCTTTGCACCCCCATACTTTAGCATTTCACCAGCGATTTCATCTACTCCTGATCCCTTGCCGTTTTTCAACCTTCCTACCGTTTTCTCTACCTCATTTACCCCAATATCCTTCTCAGTTTCATTCATCATTCCTTCCACATTCTCCTTATTTAACCCTTCAATCTTATTTTCCTCACTACTGTACAGATTTCCCAAATATTCTTTCCAGCATTTCCTCGCTTCACAATCGTCCTGCAGCGTTCTGTTTTGGGGCTACGTTTCGTATTTTCACCCATTTCCAGAAGAGCTTTTGTTTCCCTCAAAATCATTCTGCATTTTCTCTCCTTCCACAGTCATCACTTCTTCTTCAGTTATTCTCACTGCCTTCTTCGCTTCTTTGTTTCCTAATCTATACAATCTCTTTTGCTCAGTCTCATTTTTTGCAGCAATCATTACCATGTACGCATATTTTTTCATACATACTGCCTTTTTTACCGACTCGTTCCACCAAGCACATTTTTTCTGTATACCTACTGTCGCTCTTCCACATATCCGCACGGCACAATTGACAACACAGTTTTTCAAGCTTATTCATGAACTTTCAGCATCGGTGTCATTTATTTGTTCGTTCCACACTGTTTCATTCACATTCAACTCTTTACTCACAGCATCTGCGTATTTTATTCTCGCACCATTATCCATTAGTTTGTCTACCCTAATTCTGGACGTCCGCACTACATATGCTTTCCTTTCCCAGATCCACTTTTGCCCTAAACACGCTCTAGATATAACCAAAAAGTGGTCCAATAAACACTCCGATCCGCGCATTACCTTTGTGTCTTTCACCAGGTTTCTAAGCCGTTCATCATACACTATCAAATCTATCATACTTTTGGATTCACCTTTTTGCCATTTACATATATGCACATTTTTATGTTTAAACCACGTATTGGATGCAAACAGGCTTCTCTCCACACAAATGTTCCAGGCGTTCACCATTCTCATTGACTCTGGTCTCCGAACTTTCCTAGAACGCGTTCGGTATGTTCTCTCTGTACACCCACCCATCCGTTCATATCCCCCACTATCATCACTCTTATGTATGACTTATATACGTTCAACACGTTGTCTACTTCATTCCAGAAGTTTTCTCGCTCCTGGTCTCTTTCTCCATTCCCCGGTGCATAGCATGCAATAAGAAAAATTCTTCGAAACTCCACTTTCATTCTAACCCATATTATCCGAGGAGATACAAATTCGTACTGTTTAATACATATTTTCGCTCTTTCACTTACAATCACCCCAACTCATTTGCGCCATGTACTTCAGTCTCAACTCCTGACCATAGGGCTAGGCTGCCATTCTCCATCCCCACAGCATCCTTTCCTTTGCGCTTTGTCTCCGACACACACAGAATATGAAGGTGTCTTTACTACATTACAATCGCAATTTCAAATTCTTTACCATGCATACCTCTAACATTCCACGTACCGACTCGCCATTCATTCCTTGCACAGTCGTCAGCAACGGGGCCTGCCTGTTTCGACCTTGACCGCCCCTTGTAGCCAGGTCGATTCGAGGCAATTGTATTGTTCTCTTGAGTAATACCATAGCGAGCAGACCGGTTACTGGCCAAGTCGTGTCCCGGACGACGTAGCACTCCCTATTAACGGTATCGTCTTACTACCGGACAGTTATTTGTCTACTGCCTCAACATGTAAGGGAGGAAGAAGTAGAAGTATAGAGTCAAGAAAGATATAAATAACAGATGGTATACTTACTGTATGAATATCTCAATGTACCGGGTGAGTCATTAAGGAAGGACGCCGGCTATATCCCAGAAACCACTTATGTTACGACTTCCAAAAAAAATTCTTCAGCAAATGTGGCCAAGAGAAAATGCTGGAAATAATTTTAAAGTTTGTAAATAGACCGCTAGGTGGCGCAACTGCTGTAGTAAATTCAAAAATGTCTAATAAGTAACAGAAACTTAAGGAAAAGGTATATTGGAAATATCGTAGTTGTATTTTTGGGACAATTTTACCCATTTTTTGTATAAGAAGTTTTTCTCTAACTTCACAAGTTTTCCGTAGGGGGAGCTGCGAAAGTTGTCAGACAAACACGTAATTATCTTCGGAACCAGTCATCGAATCTTAAAAAGTAATGTTTCGTTGGAAAGGTCTTTTCTTGCGCTATTCGTTGATGTATTAAAAAGTTAAGTTTGATTAACGAACAAAAAGCTAAAGGACGCTTTCCAAATATTACTGAAATTTTAGCGATTTTCTTCAAAATATTAAATAGAATGGTATGTTTTTTATATTTAAGTCGGAAAAAGCATAAAATTTCGCCTATACCCTGAAAATTTCAAGTCGATATCTTTGTTGGTTTCAATTTTATACCTACTTTGAATTTAGATCCAAAAACAATAAAACGCAAAGTTTTTTGACATAATAGTTTATTACTTAGGCCAGCTTTTATAAAGACGGTTTAACCCTGCCCCGAGAGTTAACTCCAGAAATTCGATAATACTGACAGTTATTATCATCGAGTTTCTGGGGTCAGTTTATTACCGTTGGTTAATAATTACACCGGGTGGACCATCGAAAATTAACTAGAGATGAGTGGTACACCATTACTCAGTGGCGACCTAAATGCTCAAATTGTCTACCATCATTACCAATATACAGCTGCAACCGCTGTTGCGTTGACAAAACAGCGGTTTCTATCTCCGCTGTGGAGAGGGTGCGAATGGAATTTCTTATCATAATGACCATATTTTCAGGCGTAGCTGGGCTTGTCGTAAAAACAAGGTCCTTTATTCTTCCCCAAAAATAGAAATCTAAACAAGTTAGATCGGGGGACCTGGAAGGTAACAATGGTAATAGTTACTAAGCTGTTAAAGTTAAGAATGAATAAGGAAATGTAGGTACCTAGCTGGTCATGGAAAAAAGGTCCCTCTTCCTATCCATGTATCAGGAAAAGTGTTAAATGTACCGGACAGCCGTCATGTTGGAAAAACATCCGCTGCCTAGTAAGCAACGGCACATCTTTTAAAAGTAACCGTAAATCGTTCCGCAAGAAATTAAGGTACGTTTCACCATTAAGTGCTGCGTCAAAAATGTGAGGACTAATAATTTGACCTCCTAAAATACCGCACCAAACATTGACACTCCACCAGCCCTGATGTTCAATTTCTTGCATCCATCGAGGATTGGTTCTGGCCAAATAATGCATGTTATGACGATTTACGCCACCATCACTGCGGAATGTAGCCTCGTCAGTCCACAATATTTGCGATAACAGATGTTGATTATCTGTGAGCATATTCGACAGCCAATAGCAGTAGTCTAAACGTTGCTCATAATCAGCTTCAGTCAGTGATTGATGAAGGACTACATGGTATGGATGTAATCTAGATTAAAATTGAAGTTATGGTTTTTTAATAGCTATAACTTTACTCCTTTTAATAGCTAACTTTTATTTAAAACTTACTTATGTTCTTTCAAAATACGCTGAATAGTAGTTTGTGTTAGTCCCAAGTCATGAGCTATTGCTCTTGTGCTACTATGTGGATTAATTTCGATATATGCTAGAACGTTTATAACATTTTCTTCCGTTCGGGATCTGCGTGCTCTGTGAGTAACTGTGGGATGAATTGTTCCTGTAGCTCTCAATCGTTGTGATAATCGAGTAAAAAGTCTCTTTTCGTAATGCCGTCTTTCTGGAAAACGAGCCGCATACAATCGTTCAGCAACAGTAGAATTCTGCATGCACTCGAAATATACTCCAAGAAAATCATATGCTTCCTGGTTAGAGGGCATTGTTGGCAAAAAGAATGTGGCAATAAGTCAAAGAAACTCGTATCACAATACACTAGCATCCACCGCAAAACCGGAGGTAATTTTGTGAGGAAATTTCAGGATAATATTTCCTCGACACTGACATTGAAAAAATTAATGGTACTATGGATAAATCGTCATTATGCATTGTTGGTATGGTAGTGTTATTGGATAATCGTGGCACTACAAAATCATTACCATGGATCTGAACATAAAGTAGGTATAAAATTGAAACCAACAAAGATATCGACTTTAAATTTTCAGGGTATAGGCGAAATTTTATGCTTTTTCTGACTTAAATATAAAAAAACATACTATTCTATTTAATATTTTAAAGAAAATCGCTAAAATTTCAGCAATATTTAGAGAGCGTCCTCTAGCTTTTTGTTCGTTAATCAAACTTAACTTTTTAATACATCAACAAATAGTGCAAGAAAAGACCTTTCCAACCAAATACTACTTTTTAAGATTCGATGACTGGTTCCGAAGATAATTACGTGTTTGTCTGACAACTTTAGCAGCTCCCCCTACGGAAAATCTGTGAAGTTAGAGAAAAACTTCTTATACAAAAAATGGGTAAAATTGTCCCAAAAATACAACTACGATATTTCCAATATACCTTTTCCTTAAGTTTCTGTTACTTATTAGACATTTTTTAATTTACTACAGCAGTTACGCCACCTAGCGGTCTATTTACAAACTTTAAAATTATTTCTAGCATTTTCTCTTGGCCACATTTACTGAAGAATGTTTTTTTTTTGAAGTCGTAACATTAGCGGTTTCTGGGATATAGCCGGGGTCCCTCCTTAATGACTCACCCGGTACATATATACATATACATTCTTCATTTACATACCCTTTAATCACATCACGTTTCAACCAGATAGCTCCCTACACGATACTTGGCTCGCTGTTATTTTTTTGCGACCAAATACTTCAATTATTTTTAATTTAGCTTTCCGAGTTATAGTTATTTCTTTGTTATTTAATTTAATATTTATTTATCAAATCTGTTTTATTACTGTCCCGAACCATGACAACTTAAGCTTCCATCTTCTAAGTTTCCTTTATTCAATTTCAGGGTAACAATAAATAACGATAGCTCTCCCGACATTAATTTTTTACTTTTAGGGTTAACCAATTACAATTAAGATCAAACATAGTAACGAAGACAAAACTTAGCTTAAATTTTGAATTTGCAGTTAAGGAAGAATATACTATAAGACAATATGCAACGCAATGTTATAGTTAAACTTAAAATCTCATATAGTACCAAAATAAAGGTTGGATCAACGTTCAAATTTCAAAAAAATTAAAAAAAAATGTTCAAAAACCACTTACTACGGATCTGCCCTGCACATCCTTTGTAGTTTTTATGTTTGTGTCAGTACGACTTTATGAGTTACAACAATCATCCGACAAGGGAATTTTAGAGGAACCATTTTTTGGTGCAAGTTCGATGCCATAGCAATCCTAAATATTATTTACTCGCCTTTTTTCTTGAAAGA
>JARFJB010000144.1:142500-155000 GCA_036346205.1 Vesta saturnalis | reverse complement strand
TCTTTTAAATTACCTTATGCTCTTCGACTGATTGGCGTTATAGAATACAGACCTTAAGTTTGTAAGACATTTATATCAAGACTCTAACATTTATATTACCAATAACGTTATCAATTTACCTCCTTATTTATTCCGAACTAAAAGATACATCAGTGTACTTCATTTTGGTCATTTCTTGAACATCAGAAAACGTTATTTATGTTATCAAGTTAATTTTTACATACACTTTGTTATCTGTTTTTGATAATAAAGTAACTAAATTATAGTTACTACAAAATAAATGCGATAAACCCAAACGATAAACATACTAGCAAGTCTTAATTTATAGGTACATTTTAACTACACTCCGCATTTATTATTTATCAAATATTTCACTAAATTATTCCATGGTTTTAATTTTTTGAATCGAGTGTCAACCGTGGAATGATGAAAAATGAAATCTTAATTTTACAGTAAACCCATTGACACTGAGATGAACTAAATGACATTGTTTATTAATCAAAAGATAATGTGTAGCAATTCTATAAACAAATGCAATAGTACCATATCTTCTAAATATTTGTTAATTCTGTGAAAAACGTACTAGGGTAAGATTACTAGTGTTAAAACGTACCATTGAGCTAGACACCTTCTATTATTTTAAAAACTAAAGTCACTGCTCTACCAGAAGTAACATTGTTTGTTTTGACATCAAAATAAACATTGAAAATCTTTGTATAAGTAATTTTTCTTGTAGTTATACCAGAGCACGGAAAAGAGAGGTTTTGTAATTAGTTGCAACAATATTTACAAGCGGTAAGCAATTTTATATCTTAATAATAGTTTGCATAAAATAGACTTTGTACTGACTATTTTTATAAATGATTTGTGTATTTCTGATGCAAGATGTTTATTATCTATTTAAAATAATTTAATGAGAAGTGTTAATACTCTTATAGCTATTTATGTAACAAGTGTAAAAAGTTAGTGTTTGTTGCACGCGACGTGCGTCGAGTACAATGAATATTTTTTGCACGAGTTGCACGCAATATTTTTTTTACATGCATTAAACAAAAAGCCGTTTTACTAGGTAGCCGTTAAGTGTCGGTTTAAAAAAATATTTTATTACAATACAATATGTAATATTTAATTATGATTGATTATCATTGTTCTAGCGTGATTTTTTGGATACAGATTTTAAGATGCTCCCTTGCCAGTACACTAATTTGTAATGGAAAAAGGCTGTCGTCCATATTTTCTAATAGTTTTTTTCATTTTAAGCTATAAAACTATTTCCACATTTGCACTTTTTTCATTTACTTAAACTGACAACCCGGGCTGCTTTTTAACAGGAGCTAATAAACATGTTTGTCATGCGTATCCGATTTTCGGTAAAAAAATAGTTTGATTTGTTAAAGCGCAGTTTAGTACAATGACCTAACAACCTTTCACCTATTTAAAGAATATTTTACACCAATTACGAAATTTCTGTCCGTTTTTAATTTCGTTTTTCCTTTCATTACGGATTTCGATTATGGTAATGCTCGCCATTCGTACCTTGTTCTTTAAAACCTGATAATTGCACAAGAGCCGCAACATTGCTTCAAGAAGGAAAAATTTCACAATTTTTCTTACGCCTATTTAATTAATCAACTCTTTCCCAGCTTTTTGGGTTTCTTGAGAAAACTGCCACACAAGGAAGTAAACCAGCCACTTCGGCGATAAGTGGTCAACTTTATTGGTAAACGCGTTGCCGCGACAGTGTAAGGAGCATTTTTTGCTACGTTTAATTATTTACTTGCCACGGCTTATGCTCCAATTTGCAGATGGAGTAAATTTAGCCATTTGTTTTGTTTATCTGATTGATAAACATGTGGTATAATACCTAATGTATTATACTATTGTTGAAAGTTCTCAGTAATGCTAAATAATTAACGAAACTTTCTTAACAAAATATAACTCAAAAACGCTATAAAAAGCAAAACGGGATACAAAAATAAACAACCACTTCAAATACATAAATTAGCAGTAACCCTTGGCTAAGCGCGCTTGTATTTTGACAGGGTACGGTTCACGGCGTATAGACTATGCCAGGTTAAAATTTTACTTAAATAACAATCCCACTAAAGTAAATCGTAAATTTTTGCTTAAGTTTAAAAAACAATTTTCAAGCAAAATAAATGAATTCTAAAAAAATACATCAAAAAAATTTGGTCAAAGTCGGTATTAATCAGAGCCGCTACTTTGTTCATAATTTTGACAGGTATTACACTCAACAAAAGTTTTACTATGCTGTTTGCATGAAAATTTGGTACATTTTGAACACCTCACAGTTGTGTAATTATTCTTTGAACGTCCACAAAGGTAACATCTTCCTTTATAACTCGGTGCGTGCTCAATCGTGGTTGTAGAGAGTGGCTTTCCTAACACATTTTCTAGTATTGATTTGATATGTAGTGGAAGTCATTTTATTTTGAGTTCTTCTTGCATATGTGTCTTCATGAGATCCATCGCTGACTGTTTTAGAAAATTTTGCCGTTGGTGATTTAACTCAATATCGAATTTTTCGTGAAAATATAAATCGTAGCTATTTATTCAAGCTACGTTGAGGAGTGCCATAAATGCAGCGAATGGCCATCGTGATAATGTATATTTAGCAAATTTTTGGTCTACAGTATCCACGCCGCCTTTAGTGCGGTTGTATTCTAAAATAATTTCAGGTTTTCTAGTTTCTGCATCCGTTGAGTCACCGTAGAAATTAGTAAAACTACTTTGATCTGTCATGAAACGTAGGAAACGAGTGTCAGATTTTCTTCAAACCCAAACAATAATGTCCGGACAACTCTTGCTTTTTTGTTCTTTTTAGTGCCAATAAACGTAATACCTTTTTTTAACGAAACCTTAGCCAAACCAGAACTAGAATACTAATATTCTATTGGAGTTCTCTAATCCATCTACTACGCGAAGTACTACCTCAGAAAGTGAAAGGACCCGTCCGGCTGCTTACCACAATCTATTTTCAAATTAGAGGTGTAGTGGATTTTGCAGTCCACTAATGCATATACTTTTATGCCATATTTGGCCGGTTTGTTCGGAATATACGGGATAAAAGAACATCGTCCTCTGTATGGTTCTAATTTTTCATTGATTGTGGTGAATTCACCAACCGGATATGACTGTTTGCAGATTTTTACAAATCGGTGGAAAAATGTTCTGGCCGCTGCTAACTTATCAACTTTTTCTTTCTTTTCTTGCATATATCGATTCCAGTTCCATCTGTTTGGAAAATTTCGCATAAGTTTGTGTTACTCATTTCTTTTTGTTCCAATCAAAAACAATAAACCAATAAATCCCATCATTTCGGTTCTATTTGTGGTTCGACAATCTCTTTCTCTGCTGTAAAAATCATTTATTCACAATTAGTTTGTAGCATACCGCTTTTCTAATCCTTTAAAGGTTGAAAAGTGAATGATTCTACGGGTTTACTTTAACCGGTCAGTAATAACAAAAAAAGGAGACAGTAATGAGATGAAGCGGTCAGTAATGGACCACTTTCCCACTTGTGGGGGAGCTACTATCTATTTGAACTATCAATGTCATATTGACAACTTGCCAATTTTAATAAAGGGCCAAGAGTATGCATACATTTTTTCTCACGTGCGTAGATAGTGAGTGAACGCAAGCAATAGGTGGAAACAAACAACACGTTTTCTTTAATAAGCATATTTAATAAGTGAATTATTGATAACAAGTAACGGCAAAACCTATAGAAAAGTAGTAAGCATAACGTTTATGGCTTCTCATTAAAGCAAAAACTAAAAGTCGCATTGTCACGACCTTAATATTAAACGAGAAGCCGTGATGGATGTGTTCCAATAATTTTTTGATTTGAACTGTATAATGTTGCTTGTTCTTTAATTGTGAATAAAATCGTATACAAACCTCGGCAAAAGTTCCATTCACCTGTCTCGAGAACTAGTTCACCTTGAGGCTTCGCTTCTCTTCTCCTGTACTTCTTTCGACAGGAATGGAACACTTTCCGCCTCGGTATGTAATACACTATTTGGTGTCTTAACCCATCTAATTTCTTCTAATAATATTCATTTATTTTTTGTTTTTCAATATTTTTTCTTTATATAACTGTCTTTATCCGTTGCTTCTTGACACTCTTCAGATCCTGAAGATTCGTCTTCAATTTCTACATTTCCGTTCGTTTGATCCAGTACTCTATAAACTTCTTCACTGATCAATTTAGCAAGATTTAATGTTTTAACGTAACAAGAATATCATAGTGTTATTTATGACTTCAAATCACGTTAGTTATGTATATAACAACTAAAGCGATTACAATCATAATACCAGTGAAATATGCAATAATTTACTTACATGTTTAAGCGCACGGCGTACGCAGTACGCCGATTCGATCACGATTCGAAAAAAATGTTAAAACTGGGCAGATTAATACAACTAACGCCTTCGCTATGATATTGTCGACTAAAGCAATAGTGGATGAAAGAATAAATAAGGTACTTTTTTTGATAAGTTTGTCAAATTATGAGGAATTCTGGGTCAGGACGTTTTAATCTACTGATGTGGGAGGATGGTCAGTTTTTATGAGCTGATGGAGAGCAATTTGTTGCAGAAACACGTAAGTCCAAACAAATGATTTAGTCAATAAATATAACAATGTAATTGTAAAGATAAATTTATGATACCTTTAAAATAGCATATTTGTGTAATGGTGGTTTTAATTAAAGTAACATAATTCACAAAATCAGTACAGCCCTTAGAAAGAATTGTTACCAAGAATAAAATTGTCTAGTACACAGTAAAATACTTGAAAGAAGTTAAAAACACTAAATAACCTTATGTCGCAGCTCTGCACAATATAGCCTCAAAATTAATACTACCTAGTACAACGTAGGTAGGTTTTATACGCAATAGAAATGATACTACTTTCGACAGTTCACAAAGAGCTTTATGTCAATCATTACATAAACGAAAAGTAAATATTCGTGATAAAAAATTTCTACCTATAAATTAAATTAAAGTTAACTTAAATTAAATAAATTAAAGGTAAGGTAAACACATAAAGCTAAATTTAGATTAAAGTACTTTATGTATAAATATTTAAGTAATCAACTAAGAACTTTAGCGACACGAGAGACAATATTTTGTCAATATAAACTAACAGCCTCAGCAAAACATATTCATCACTTTATGGTTATTGTAGTAAAAGTATCAATTCCAAATAAATACAAATCCAGGTAAGTGATACGTATACGAATATAGAAACGTTTAACTGAAGCTTCCAGTAAATTTCAGCTATACGAGAAAGCCAGTTCGATCGAAGTAATTCTAGCCAATGTACACCAATTTTCACTAGTACAAACCAACAATAGTGTGAGATTATATAATTGGTTAGCACAGTATAATTAGTTTGATGAAGTATAAGCCGTACTAACCGTTTTATGTTTTACATAGTAAATTGACCAAAGTACTGTAGTTTCTCAAGTTACCCTATCCTCAAAAGTCTAATTCGAAATTACTTTCAATAATTAAAAGACTATAAAATGTTTAAGAGCGTAATATTGAACTTATTCGCAATAATGCAAATTCTAGAAAAACATCGCAAAGGGATGTATCTTGACTTTACTGACAATAATGCTACTTTTAATCAAATTATTTGCTTGCCTTACATAGACTTTCCTAGCAATAATTAAAACATTAGAATTTATTTTAAGTCTTATTGCTCGAAAAACTCAAATCTGATAAAAAGAATTGTCCGTCTAATGGTACGGTACGCTGTGTTAAGTGAATGAGGTTGGATTGGATGAGCTTAAGTGTTGCATCATAGTGGGACAGGTAATTAATTAAACTGTGCGCAATGATGGTTCAACCCGTTAGTTTGAGAAACTGGGAAACATCCACCAAGAAAACCCAGTTTATTAATAAATAAGTGATTCAACAAGTACATTAATATACAACAGAACAAAAAAAAAGCAAAGCTAAGGTTCAGTATATAACAAAACACCATTACATCAGGTTAAAGTGCCGAAAAACAAAAAAACAAAAAAAAATGAAAAGCAGTTTAACATAAAAACAGTGAAATCACACCCACGATTGTGTCATAAATAAATTAGAATTAAAATTGTAGTGCCAGACACGTGGCCCTTATACAAGCAATCATGCAGGTCTTTAAGTTAACATACCGAGGCAGGAAAAAGTTGTGGAGCTTTAAATGTAGACAAAGGGCTGCTGGTGGCGCCCTCTCGAAGATATATCAAAACTATGAAAATGTAAACTTTCACCATTAACACTCATAATAAAACACTTATCTTTTTTGGGTTTTTTAATGGTATACTTTAAATTATACAATCTAAACGTTTCGATAACACTTCGTCAATAGTAATGTTTGTTAAAAATTGTTAAAGATGTTGTAAACAATTTTGTCAAAGCTGAAAAATTAATTTTAATTTATTCAACTTTGACAAAATTATTATTTTATTATATCAAAACTATGATCAAATCTGGATTGTTCATTATAGAAAACCAAATTTCATGCAAATTCTGTTTTTATTTTTATTTTTATTTTATTTATTTAAAAAAAGTTAATAACTTTGACACCCTGTATTTCGAAAACTGTCAACTTTTGGACTTAGGTAAATTGGGCTAGATCCTCATATTTTAATCTCAGGAATTTGTCCTAGTATTTTGTACAGACCTTTTAGACATCCTATATATATATATATATATATATATATATATATATATATATATATATAAGCTATTCCCGTCATAAAATATTAAGTCCACGTCCGGGGCAGAGTTCATAGTATTATTCGACTCTCTTCAGTACTGTAACCTCAAAACCCAGAACCAGTTCTAAACACCTGACGCTATGCACCGTTTCATATGATCATTTTTCATTAATTCGCGGGGGTTCAACCAATTCATTACGCATCGCATTGGGCACAATACGTACAATAAATCACCTCCCTATTCTTACGAAGTCAGGTTCTGCCAGTATTCTTCCTTTCGGCCCAGAATCAATCCGTATGAACTCACGACCACAGGTAATACTAGTTTTTGTTTAGTGCATAATTTTTCTCTAAACTAAACAATATATCACAGACGTTAACAAAAAAGGCGCTGCACTACCTTTACACCGTCGTTTAAAACACGCACAATCACAAATTGTCATATTATTATCAAACTGTTTCCATTTTCACAGATAAGTAATTTTACCTAATAATAGAATTTCACTTACTTTGAAACAAGCTTACATCCGTTACCCATCCCAATCAGTTTTCACCGCAAATGACATTTGTTTTAATATATTTAACGCTTGCTCTATCACCAAACATTTACCTTTTCCAGCCATTAATAACAATTTGCGCAAAACTTTATCTCATTTTGTAGCGCATAATTGATACCTACCGGTCCGGCGTTCAATTAGGCGGTGGGCTGCAGAACCAAACGTAATCCCAAAACACGTTCTCAGTCCCAAAGGAGCCAGCAGTATTACTAATTTAATTCGATCTGGTTAAAATTACCGTTAAGAACATTTACGCCTTCCAACCAACTAGCTTTGACCGGTTTTTCAAAGAGATTGGTGTATAAAGATATTAGGCACTACTTGTGCTAAAAGATGACGAACATGATAAATCTTGTGAGATTATTTTAACGCACTGAGTATATGCAGTCTTGTGTTGTGCATAGGACGTATTTTTGGATATTAAATGAACGTTTTTTGTGCGTGCATAATGTAAGTTGGTGTAAATGCCACTTCAGTGGAATTTATGGTAAAGCGTTGAGTTTTACTTAAAAGCATGTTTAAGTGTGGTATAAGTGTAGGATACGAATATGTATGTATATTTTGCTTGTATAGTACTGCACAATGGAAAATTTTGTGTGCACAAGAACAAATGGAATTAAAATTCACGGAATTTTGCGGAAGGAAAGTGCGCGCACATGTAGACTTCCATAAAGAGTTGAAGCTAGATCTGGATGTTACGTGGAGTGAGTGTGCATGCTAAATCAGGATATTTCAAGAATTAAGATTTTTATAACAATTTCAAGGTGTGTGTGTGTGTGTGTGTGGTGTGCGTGTGCGTGTGCGTGTGCGTGTGCGTGTGCGTGTGCGTGTGCGTGTGTGTGTGCGTGTGTTTTGTGTACGTGTGTATTCGTGCGTGCGTGCTTGCGTACGTGCGTGCGTGCGTGCGTGTGTGTGCGTGTGCGTGTGCGTGTGCATGTGCGTGTGCGTGTGCGTGTGCGTGTGCGTGTGCGTGTGCGTGTGCGTGTGCGTGTGCGTGTGCGTGTGCGTGTGCGTGTGCGTGTGCGTGTGCGTGTGCGTGTGCGTGTGCGTGTGAGTGTGTGTTTGTGTGTTTGTGTGTTTTCTGTACGTGTGTATTCGTGCGTGCGTGCTTGCGTACGTGCGTGCGTGCGTACGTGTGTGTGTGCGTGTGCGTGTGCGTGTGCGTGTGCATGTGCGTGTGCGTGTGCGTGTGCGTGTGCGTGTGCGTGTGCGTGTGTGTGTGTGCATGTGTTTTGTGTACGTGTGTATTCGTGAGTGCGTGCTTGCGTACGTGCGTGCGTGCGTGCGTGTGTGGGTGAGTGGGTGGGTGCGTGAGTGCGTGCGTACGCGCGATGTCGCGTGTTTGTGCGTGTGTTTTTTGTGCGTATGTATGCGGGCGTGCGTGCTTGCGTATGTGCGTGCGAGCGTACGTACGTGCGTGCATGCGTGCGTGTGTGTATGCTAATACCCACGATAACTCCAGATCGAAAACATGCACGTACTTAAAATGTTGTGTCTAAACTTGTTATCATTTCTTCTGGAGCTGATTGGCAATTTTGGAAGTAATACAACAGCAGAGAGAAGGGTTTATTAGGAGTTGTTTTTGATTTTTATCAAATATTATTTCATTTCATTTAATTTCCACTTTGTAGGTTGAAAAGTCGAGTATTGTTCCACACCAGATATTTTGCTTTTATTAATGGTATTATATTAGTTCTCGTTCATTCCCACTCCCATTCTTATTTATGTTTGTATCAGGTTTTTATCTGTTTTACTGGTTTAACCTTTCATAGTTTCTTCTTCATGCATTGAAATTGGGATTCATTATACTGTTACATTGCTTTTCCCTTTGCCTTTGCCAATAACCTCTATTTTTTCTTTTAGATTTGCGAAGACAAACTTTTAGCTCCTATACTGTCTTTGCTGTGTTTGCACCAATATTTACAAAGTGGTTACCCAAAGAAACTCCAGTTCTTGAAAAGGTCCTTAGCTCTTAACTACTTAAGAATCTTCAATTAAATATTATAATCATGTATATGCTTAAGAAGATAAGTTTTTGCGTCGATTCTATAGTTTTATTTGGCGAAATATAGTAGTGTTTACCGTTATACAATACGCAGAAGGTCGAGGAGTATACTAGCGTTGAACTTAGACTTTTATGTAAGGTTCGAAAGTGAAGTTATAAGCTAAATGATGGAATCTTGCCTCCAGTTCTTGTGTTTTAACTTATTTAAAGATTAATTTTAAGTTTTTGTTATGAACGGATAAGCTCAAAACTAAATATGTAATTAAAAATTATTATTAATTTTGTTTTTATTTTATTAAATACAGAGATGAAAAGTTTACCACGAGTAGGATTTGAACCTACGACATCTACTTTGCTAGAGTAGCGCTCTAACCAACTGCGCCATCAAGGTTCAAGCCCCAATCGATGTAGATTTTGTCTTTATGTATGTAGAACTGATGTAAATTCTAATAATAACATTTTATTTAAAAATTGTCTACGGTACAAAAATAAATCTACCGTTTTACCTTTTTTCTACAATCTACGCACGTAAATACATTAATTGCTAAATTAAAGTTATAATAGGATCATATATTGTTTATAGAATGCTACACAAAAGTGTGTTGTCGTAAGTTATGTTTAATTACTCTACGAAACAGGTAAGTATTTCCTATTTTGTTACTGAAGGGTTAAAGGGTCCAAGGAGTCAACTGCAAATTTTAAATAAAGCTTATTAGGACAAATAGTGCTTGAGACAGAAATAAATTGTCTCCGTGTGTAGTGGAAAATTGTGATATTCGTAGTTTTGTTGCATAGTTTTATTGAATATTTAGGTATATTTAGTTATGAAGTTTGGCAAACATCGAGTTGGTCTTGACGTATTTGACGTGATTTGTGTTTATTATAAACTATTCGTATACGGTTTTATGATATTACGTTATCTTTTTGTAGGAAGATACAGAAGTTCTAAATTGCGAATATAATAATATCGAGAAACTGTGGTTTTTATAGTATGTTAAAGTATGATTCTCAAAAGTGTATCAACGGTGAAAACAGATCAGGTTATAATTTTTTACTGTTGCAAACTTGTGACAATAACGTATTCTCTTGATCGTTTTTACCCAGACTGTTTCAGTTTTACCGCGCTCACGGTTTGAAAGAATTTTAGCTTTGTTTTTGGTTATGTATCGTGATGCTTAAACTGGAGAAGTCTGAAAGAATCGCGGGAGAAGGTCTTTAATTAAGTGCATAACGTCGAGTCGAGTAAGACGTAAATATCTTGTATTAGAGCGGTAGCGTTAAGGTAAGTTCTTCTATGTTCGTGTGTATCCAAGTAACCGTAAGAGCGGTTGCTAACCCGTTTCGCAAAGCGTATTTTTTTGAACAGTTGGCAGAGCACACCTTATTTTAGTAATCTCCGGTGCATTGGAATCAAATAGGGAAAAATTCTTGTGAACGGTTTTGTTAAAAACTTTAATCATTTTAAGTATTTGGTTAACGAACGTGTGTTGCGGCGTATCAGCTAAGCACACGGGTTGGTTGTGTTATTCTTAGGGATACTCCCAGAGCCGGAGTATCCCTTTACTGTTTCTACCTTAGCGACTTGAAAGTGTAAGGTAAAACTATTCAAGTGATTATTGTTAATTTGGTGTACAATAATGATAAAATTTCTTTGGTTTTAGAGAAGATTTTTGAACTTACGCGTCCTTAGGTTTTAATGTTTATAAAAGTTACATGTTCATTTGTTATGAACATATTCACGAAATTAGTTAGTCATTTATTCACGTATACCTTGCGATATTAAATTTTTTTATTCTATATTGAGTGCTGGTGGCGTTCGAATAGTTTGTGATTATTTATTTTTAAGGTGTAATTAAATACTTTTATGTAAGTAAGACATGTGCCGCCAATCTTGAGCTATAGAAAGCTCTTTAGTAGGTGCAAAAGAAAAGAATTTTAAATTTTGGGAAAATTATAAAGATTTAAGGAGTTATCTACTTTCAAACCGTATTTTGGGATAAAAGCTTTCGCTTGATATGTTGACATTGATTGTGAACTTCGACGACTAGTTGTTTTAAAGTAATTTAATAAATATTTGTTAATTATACCGATGCAAAAGAGCGTTAATTTGTTCTTTGCTGCATTATATATGTGTTGCTCACGCATAACGATTTAGCGTAACTGATTATTATAACTTAATTTGAGTTTATTTCAATTATGGCAGGGGCGGCGGTAGATTTATTTGAAACAGAGAGTACACTACTCGAGGTAAAGTTTTTATTTGTGTATTTAATAAAATTTATAACAATTTTTAATTACACTAAAGTTGATTCCAATAGTTGGGAGATTTATTTGTTTTCATTTAGCAGCAACATTCAAGGGGGGAATTTAGTAAACCGTTGGTAGCGAGTAACAAGGCAGGTTCAAGTATTTTCCCCATTTTATGCTAGTGTACCCCTTTTTGTTTGTGTACTTTTTACCCGAATTAAGACAGGATGGCGTCCATTCGATTCGTCCTTCGATTAGGCTTACCGTAACTACAAAATTGTAATAAAATCCACGACCTCACGGCGACCTAGCCGGCCCTTACCGTTATTTGCTGTGCTGTTTACAACAATTAAAAATTTGTATTTTTTTTAAATATTTGAGAAAAGGAAAAATTGGTTAATCTGTGTTTAAACAGTTACTTAAATAACATGCATCTCCGTATAATTTGTGCAATCAATGTTTTTGTTTCAGATTCTTACCATGTTGATAGTTTTATTAATCCCTATTGTATCAATTGTTTTAATTTATTGTTACGTTCACATCTGCTACAACTATTGGAAAGTAAGGAATGTACCTTTTGTAACGCCCAAACTAATAATTGGAAATATCTTAAATATATTTATGGGAAAATATTCGCCAGCAAAATATATTTCACAGCTGTGTAATGAAATAGATGGACCGTACGTAGGATTTTATATCATACACACACCTTTTTTGATAGTAAAAGATCAAAAGCTTATTAAAAGAATATTGGTTACTGATTTTGAGAAATTTCCTAATAAAATCTTCATTAACGACAAAGTTATTGACCCAACGTTTAGTAACTCACTGCTAAGCTTAGAAAATGTTCAATGGAAAAATGTTAGAATTAAAATCTCTCGAATTTTTAGCCCAGCAAAAATAAAGGCAATGATATCTTGTACTAAACATTGTGCAGAGTCTTTACGTATG
>JARFJB010000144.1:120000-132500 GCA_036346205.1 Vesta saturnalis | reverse complement strand
AACACTCCAAGCTTCGCGACTCGTGTTACAAGCTAGAACTCGCCCGGTAATACTAGCATTATTATACTTGTATTTTAATATACTATTATGTCCGACCACGGTATAAAGGACTATTTATGACATAGTTTTACGGCTATAAAGTATCTCTTTATTGTACTAGTAAAACAAAATTACATTATTTTACTAGTAAAATAAAGTTACTTTATTTTACTGTTTATTTTACTATTATAATGAGCCGATGTCAGATTTTGACGTTTTCAAATAAATATGTAGAACAGTCATAAAAATGTCAAAAATATCATTGAATTAATTTTTTTCGTTAATAAACCAAATTTAGCAGTCGAACATAAAGCTTTGTGTGCATTTGGTCCATTTCATCGCTACGTTCGCTCGGCCACAAACCGAACTCGTTCAATAAAGTCTTGCATTATGGACTTGATACATAAATAGCTATTATCATATCCTAAAGCAACGGTCGGTTTGCACATTTCGCCGTGCACAGTTAGCTGTAACATACCTCGCCGTAAAATTTGTGGTCATATATTTCCTATTAGAAGCACTCGTATCGTAAAACGGCGTTAATTTGCATCAGTTTTTGTGGTATTTATCAAATATTTACTATTTATTCAATAAACATAAATGGAATTGGGATTGTGAAGGATGTTACGATACTGACAAAAGGAATCTATTAATAGGGTATACCAGCACCCCTTTATATTTTTGTTGTATTTTTTTTAGTTTGTGAAAAAATGATGCAAAGTTACCTATTAGACAGGGCAACCTTGCAACACTATGCAAAAACTGTTGTATTTAATTAAAAAAACTGGGACTATTCAAAGTTAATCCCATTCAATATGTCCTTGACATCACCATAACCATAATGCAAGGATAGGGTCAATGTGAAATGACGAAAATAATGAAAAAAAATAGGTTTTTTTAGAAAATGTGTTTAGAAACATTTGTTAGAGGAAATCAAAAGTCGTTCAACTATGGGACAGAAAAACACATTCTCTTGTTAATTGAAATTGGGGGTTTTATGCCGTCTAGAACATCTTCCCAATTATAAAAAACATCGTCTTTACGCTCTGGACATTTACAAATTTTTTAAATTTTCCATTGCACTAATGGTAGCCCCTTCTTCATCAAAACTGGTAATAGTACCCGGATAAAACATACAAAAAGACAACATTAAAACCAATTTCTTGACGTAGTAATGAAAAACCCATAATGGGCGCCTCCAAAATGGCACTTTTTTGGGTAATTGGGTAAAATACAAGTGGTCATCGCCATTACTTGCCTACATACTAGTTTCTTTACGACTTGTTGGTGTTATGGTATCTACCTGAGTTATTACTATTCTTTAGAAACAACTTATTCGCGTATTACACTCTTACCAGGAGGAACATTGACTTTATTTCTCCCCTTCAACTGTCTCTTATCACCTATGCATTCACTTCTTGTCATTGTTAAAATACTTATGAAGGCCTCACACATAACACCACTATCTACAACTTTGTGATGATACGCTCAAAAAAGGGTTGTGCATCGCATGGCACAATATCGCATGTTAGGAAGCCACTTGTAAGATTCGTACAGATATGAGGTGCTATTCTAAGTTTTTTTTAACAAAGGACGAAAATCTTCTTTCAGCAGTACAGCATGCTTCTTTCCATATGGTGTTTGCTTCCACTCCAACAAGGCATGACGCCAAACAATTTTGAGGGAATGGAGGAATCCCACATCTAGTGGCTGTGTAATGTGTGGGGGGCAGACGATAGAAGATAGAGGCAAGTATGTTGATAAATGATTCCGGATTATAGCTTTTTTCTCAGTTAACCTTGATAGTTTGGATAATAATAGACCATCAAACTAGTCAGCGAATGTTAAAGACCCAAACCAGCCAGACAATGAGTGATGGTACTGGCACCCTTCGAGCCCTCAAACTAATAGATTTATATACCACACATGGAGGTAAAACTTGTCCTGCCGCACATCCACAGAACGTTATAGAAGTAGTTTTGAGAAATTGCATATTCCTTCTAGATATTTCATGCCTCTCAAAACTATTACCTTTTTCGGCTCGTATCATCTGTGAGTTTCACATATGCGTAAAATCTTTTTCCGTAAAATTTAATAAATTTCAATGCTATTTGCCCTTGAATCCTACATACAATTTACAATTTACAGTTTGCCACACAGATTTTGCGTTCATTTGGTATCTCGACATGTATAAACCTAGGGAACGCTACTCCATATGTGTATTAATTTCAGTTCGCCCTAGAAGTGACATTTCTTAATTACTTTGAACTATTTTTTTAGTTTTTAAATTTTATTATGCGGTAATCTCACTATATATAAATATACTATAGCAAAACTATTCTTCTTCTTTATTTTCAGTGTTGTTGATGTAAAACTTTGGCAGAAAGATTTCTTCTAATTTATATAGTACTGGTTTCTGTAGGACAACATATCTTTCACAAACCATTAGAGGATGCTGGAGAAAATGTTTGCTTTTAATTGTCTCTTGCTCCCTGTTATTTAGGCCATTTCAGGATGTAGATCGTTAAGGAAATCGTTCCAAATTATATTTAGGTGAAACCAAAAAAAAAATGATGTTATTTTTTAGAATATTTGTTACTGCTTCTGATTCAATTAGTTTTTACATAATTATTATCTCTCCTAAGAGTTTACCATAAATTTGGAAGCTAATCAGTTAGTCCTATCTCCTTGCCTGTTTTAAATACAGTAAAATGCAATACGGAACGAGTATCCTGAAGAAAGAAACATTTTACTGTTTTGTTTTGTGATTAATATATATATATATATATATATATATATATATATATATATATATATATATATATATATTTAATAATGTGCTTATTTTAATTTTAACTAATCCATGTCGCGAATACTTTGCCCGCTATTTTCTTATTATCAAGATTATTGTCAATTAACTCAATAAATCTTTAATGTGTCTAAAAAAATGTTAATGACGTGCTTTTTAGGCAGAAGATTTGCTTTAATGAATGTTAAAATCTGCATCATATATTTATTAAAACATTTTGAAGTCGAAAGGGATTTCGCGACAAAAGATGAGCTAGTATTTGGATCATCCCATGCACTAGACCCCAAAGAAGGAATTCCTGTAAGATTTCGACAGTTTCAGTTATAAAATAGGTTGTATTTGTATAACTAAGTAGCCAAACTAAACATTTGGATAATACCTTAGCTGGTAAAAATATAAACAAGAAAAAAAGGGTATGTTGACCAGCTATTGATTTTACAAGAAGGTATTACATTTTGCCATTATGTAATGATTTGTATATATTGAAATAAATATCACATTGTTTTTAATATTTAGTGATCTCCTACTATTAATAATAAAGTAACTAGTTAATATGTTTCTTCAAGATGCCGTGGTAATTACAACAATAAGTCAGTTACAACCATAACTTTTAAAAATAACGTGTAAAAGTGAAACACAAAAAGTATTTTCGACGAATCCACAACATAATTGATTTATCTGCAGTAAACGAAACTACGTGTGGAAATTTATTTTCGGATAAGTAGAATCTGGATATTTCTCACTCTAGAATTATAGTACAGACGCTTAGGTTTTATATTGTCTCCAAACGGGACACTTTGTATAAAAAGCAATACTGAAAAGATTATCCTGGGATTTTTAACCGTTTAACTGTATTCAAAACTGTGTAATTTCTAAAGAGTAGGTGACAATTTTGACCCTGACTCGAAATATCAACCAAAGTAGAAATTAGCTAAGAGTAAAGCGAAGGGTGGTATAGGAAAAATTTGATCTTCCCGTTGATTGGTTAACACACGAGGCAAATTTACAAAACTAAATTTTTCTAAAAATAACGCAAAAGCGTCATTGCCAGTATTGCAATAAGCACAAATTGTCAAAATTTCGTATTTGTCACAAATCTTTACAGTTATTTGTACATATATGCCTTTCAAGAAATAGTCCTATCAGAACTCACCGCCGCTGGTTTTGTTTTTCTTATAAATGTATGAAAAATAAATTGCACAATAATTAAAAATTCTTATTTTAGCAGTCAATCATAATAGATGGCTGAGGATCAATCATACAAAAATCCTTGTGGTAAATTGATCCGTAGTGGTCAAAAGTTGATAACATATAACATGCATTTAAACTACTCACACAACTTAAATAAAATTGCGGCAGTAAAACAACCTACTGTCGACACTGAAATTGGACAAAATTCAATATTGAAATTAATAAAGGGAATTTATTGTTCAGGTGTTTATTGCACGTTCACGGAACAAGAGTAGAAATTATACCACCATCGAATTAATATCGGCACAGGTGAAACAATACGTGGCTGCAAATACACAATATATAAACTTAAGAATGTAAAGGAACTACTTAATGAATGAATTTCTACTGTGACTTCAGAGCGATGTAAAGATTGTGTACAGCATACACTCGAAGAAGAGAAGCGAATCTGGGATGCAGACGGAATAGTTGAGGATATTGTAGTGAAAATTGTCATAAATGTAGGATCTGAAAGTTCTAGTTAAGAACTAACAGACGAAGACATGGAATTGTATATCGTCCCATTATAAAATCATTTTTTATGTAATTTCTTTATACTTTATAAATATATATTTAATTACCTTACGGTTCTTTGGTGATTATGGAAATGAAAGCTTGCGAATTATCAACTGGTTTAATTTGTTATACTGAAGAAAAAAAATTTTCATAGTTTTTCGTAAAGAATTTGTACCGTTATTCAAATTTGCCGCCATATATATATATATATATATATATATATATATATATATATATATATATATATATATATATATATATATATATATATATATATTATTTGATTTCAATTATAGAGATGGAATATATTCAAATCTCGGTATAAAAACGACAAACTTGCCCGGCTTGAGGTGTAGCATCACAAAAAGGAAATCTACATATTGGATTTGTTTGAAATTATCCAAAGCTTTTCAGGCAAACCGATTTACCGAAATCCACAAAAATCTGAAAAATTCGGCAAACGGTTTTCCAGAAAAGCTACATTGCAATAGATCATGAAGCCATCTATATACTTACAATCGTTCAAAAATAATTTTACGTTCCTTCTTGCATTTACACGTCTCTCCGTCTGTCCGTCAGTCCGTATGTCCGCCTGTTCGTCTGTCCGTGTCGGTCCGTGTCTGTCCGTGTCTGTCCGTGTCTGTCCGTGTCTGTCCGTGTCTGTCCGTGTCTGTCCGTGTCTGTCCGTGTCTGTCCGTGTTTGTTCGTGTCTGTCCGTGTCTGTCCGTGTCTGTCCGTCTGTCCGTCTGTCCGTCTGTCTGTCTGTCAGTCTGTCCGTCTGTCCGTTACTCAAGTTAGTTCCTATTCCACCTGTAACGTAACTCTGATATGTAGATTAGCCATCAATATCTAAAAATAATCGACAGGACATCCTCCTGCTGTCTTCTTCTAATAAACTGCTTACAATCTTCCAAGGGGTCTTTTTGTTGTTGTAGATTGTGGTCTTCGGTCTTGTATTGGCATATTTTTAAAGCAAAGGAGACTCAAACGTTGTGATGTTCGTCTGGACATGCAGAAAGTTCCCAATATGGTTCCCAAGCTGTTTGTTTCCACCTGGGCTTCTTATTCGTTTTCATTTGGTACATATTTTTGCATGTACATTTGAATTTATCCAAGTTAAACATCAGTCCTTCCCAACTTCCGTATCTTTTCGATGCTCCGCCTTGTCGTTAAAACTTGTAGTTTTCGCATAAGTTCACAATTCTGGTTTATTAAAAATTCCCGCAAAATCCTGCGTTATGTCCAGGTCCAACAGCTAAAGGTTGTCCATGTCTAGCCTAACTAACAGATCCGACAACTTGTTTTCACTAAGATGCTTAGATTTACAATTTCAAGTTCTAGTTTCTAGAATATACCAACTTGAACCTCGTATCTTCCGCTTTTTCCATCTCTATACATCAAACACTTTTTGGTTAATCGTATTGTCTTTTTGTAATAAAAATATAAGTTTCATCCTTACATCATGTTTAGCTCTAATAAATCTAGAGAACTTAAAATAACTGTTAAATTAGCAACACAAAAATTTATTTAACACAATCTTGGAGAAACCAGAAGGTCTCAAGTCCAGCTAGGCATTTCCTTCCCGATCATATTCTTACATGTTAAACAGGTAATACTAATCGTATAAAAAGTTCACATTCTCCACGGTCTGTCTAAAGAGCATCTCGAATCTGTTAAGTAGATCTTTGCAGGCCTTAGTACTTATTTTAACCTGTTTCTTGGGAAGGGTGTTCCCTTTTTTAAGCTGTTCTTAAAAAGCAAGTACCACTTATTATAAATAACTACCTTATTCTAGGACAAGGACTAGCCAGATCTTGGTGGGGAAGGTGTTTAATCCCCCGAACAGTAGTAGTTATGCAAAAGATAAAGAATTTATTGATTTATGTATTGACTTTCGCTCTGACGTTGTCTACCGAGATGGATAAAGCATGGGGATAAAAAATCAAAGAATTATCATTCATATTTATTGGTAAATGCTATTACACAAGTGAGACAGGGTTCTTGATCATTAGACGTGGGATCATTCTGAATAGCGTGGGAAATATTGTGGGTCTTGGGAGCTTCTGCCGACACGACACTGAATACTGCACATAGGACAACGATTTTCATCCAGGTGATCATTGATTTAAATAAGACACATTAGAGTTTTACTGCTGAACTAGGTTCCTTGTCGACGCTGATTGCAAAGGCCCATTTTAAAAATGGCTACCAGAGTCCGCTAAGGACTCTCCCTGAACTGGGCCTCCGTATTTAGGTCCGTCGTAAGAGGCCCTCTTGGTAAACAGAGCTGTCAAGTCCCCTTAGGGCATTACCACTTCACCGGGCTCCTCGTTTAAGCTGTATGCAAGGACACCATTGTTAAGAAACGGTTATCGATTTCCCCCATCATTGGTCCAGTCTAGGCTAGTGAGCTTTGATTTTATTTTTAGATTTTCAAGAATTAGACAACCCATCTCCCCTATCCTTGACTCAAAACGCCTAGAGGTCGCTGAATTTTGGATTCTTCATGTCGTTTCCTGGAGCTGGCTTTATTTTTAAATTTCCAAGAAGCACCACGTGTGAGACCTACTTTGAGGTTTCTAGGAACCGGTTAGATTTCTAAGAATCAACACGTGTGGCCTACATTAGAATTTCAAAAATAAGCACTACTTTGGAATTTCTTGTAACTGGTTCTATTTTTAGATTTCCAAGAATAAGCACGAGTGACCTACTTTGAGGTTAATAAACTTGGCCTCGCCCCTCTTCTTTTGGCCTAGAAGAGGGTCAATGAACTTTGACCTTTCCTCGTTTCTTTTGGCCTAGAAAAAGTTCAATGAACTTTGACCTCTCCCTTTGTCTTTTGACCAAGAAAAAGGGTGCGGGGCCATCCTCCCTCCTTTGACCTAGAAAAAAAGCACGGTGCAATCCCCATCTTTGACCTAGAAAAAAGAGCTTGGTCTTGGCCGCACCGTGAAATCTGGTAACATCGCATGACCTTGAGACATGGTAATACTGTAAAATGATCCACAATCGGTGTATCTATACTACTGACCTATACTTTCAAGCTACGTTCTAAAGCTGAGTAACCACAACCGCTATTGGACGCTGAAGTCACTTGCAGGTTTGCTCTGGTTTAGAAACAGAAAACGCCAAATTATGAACACTTTTAATTGAGATATTAAACAACGAACTTTGTTTATTGTAAGTCGTTATAAGCTTTTATTTACATGTAAATGTATGGACGGATCCAATATAGTGGTCAATTTAGAGGGAATAAACTATCATATGGTTACAAACTCAAGCTTACAAAAAAAATGTAATTAGGTTTTATTTGGAAATTTTAATTCTTCTATACACTAGTTCTTTTACTGAACTTATTCTACCTTTTGAAAATATATATCAGTTCCCACTTTAATATAAAACTAGATTTACTATTCAACATAGAGTATATTACACATATTTCAAAATGATAAATAATAAATAAATAATAATAAACATACTATTTTTATCCACATTATCCTAAGGCCTTGTTTGATCATTTGTCTACAGCAGAAGTTTGTAACCTTGATTCTTAAATCCTCTATAGTATTACATATACAATTTGTACCTATTTCCAAATATTTCTAGTTTTACATCTTCAGTTAAGTAGCAGTGAATTGTAGTATCACAATAGAGATAGGTATAACGTGTATATGTGCGACAGCAAAATGGTTTTAAACAATGACAAAATATTCTTAACATTAACATTTTGCTAACCTCTAGTTTATTATTACACATAAGCATATTCTAGATTTCTACAAAAATATATTTTCTTCACAGAATACGTTTAAAAAAGTTGCGAAAGTTCAACTATTTCATATAGTTCATCAAACGACTGTCCTAAAAGTCCAAAGAATAAAGTATGATGAAATTTGTTTCAGGTTAACTGTATCCTTACAAACTCACTCAAGAATTGCATGTTCAGCCCGATCCTTTTGGGTATTGTATGCCTTCATGCATATTCCATTATGTCTACTGGAATATTTATAATTAACTGAAGGTACTTAATTCAAAAAGTGTACAAACTTTTGTCATTGATCAGTTTCAAATGCAGTAATACCAGAAAGATGTGTTGAAGTTCTTCTATTGGAATAATTTGGATTCTTTCTAAGCGACTTGTATATAACGAAACTGTTCTTTAATGCAGATTGTACCTAAAACATATTTTAATGCCATTACTTAATTTCTTTATTTTGTTTAATTAATAGATATTATTAAAATTAATAGGTAAAGATAGTGATTTTGTGTGTTAAGTAGTGAAGTTTCTATTGTATAAGCTTAAAAAAAAAGATGTTACATATTGTAAACTCCCTACCTATTAGTTATAAGATGAATCCGGCAACACGGATATTAAGGTGTGATCGTGTATGTAGATTGATGCTAACGCATATAATACGTATTACATAGTTAGATATTGTTTTAATCTAAGTTAATATTGAATATTACCCGTTCATCTAACTTATAACATGGTGTCAGGTTAAAGAAAAAGTCATATAGAATAAGAAAATAATAAAAGCTTTAAGAAGTGAGTAAGAACCTTAAGGATAACAATAAGAATAAAAAAGTAAGGTTAGACAGTGGATTTTAAACCATCATCACCACCAATATTTGATCAAAATCTACATAAGGACTACGACAAATTTAAACAACGATTCGAAATTTACATGCTTGAAGCAGTTTTATCTGATAAACCAGATGAAAGAACAGTAGCTTTGTTTTTAAATGTAGCAGGTGAGGAGGCTATTGAAGTATTCAATACACTTGGTTTATTAAGTGAAAACAAAAAGAAATATGCAGAAGTTATAAAAGCATTTGATGAATATTGTAGACTGGGGAACAATGAAACTTAGATTTAAGTTTTTTTCAAGATCGACCAGATCCCAGGGAGAAGGAGAATGTATCGACCACTTCATGAAAGAACTGAAAATACTGGCAAAACCATGCAATTTTCAAGAACAGGTGGAAAGTTTAATAAAAGATAGGATCATATTAGGAATAAAAGAACTGAAAATTCAAGAAAAATTGTTAGGAATGGCTGATTTGAAATTAGAAACGGCAGAACAAACATGCAGAGCTATGGAAGCAACTAAAATTCAAGCTAAAGGATTGATAGGTGAAGAAGTAAATCTAATCAAGAAGGTGGCAGGTATTGTAAAATGAAAAATAGCAAGAGAAGGAGAATATAACTTTTAAGTGTGGTAAGATACATGAGACAGGTGAATGTTTTGCCTATGGTAAAATCTGTAATAAATGTAACAAAATGAATTTTGCTATAGGGTGTGAGGCACAATTTCCATTTTAAAAATAGAAATGGTAATAAATTTAATAAAAGCTATAATAATAAGAGACAGATAAGTGAAATTAATGATAACGAGCAAGAATTTTTGATCGAAAGTATAGAATTGACTCAATGTTTGGTACGAACACATGATAATTAATAATAAAACTAAAATTTAAATTTGATACAGGAGCTCAATGTAATGTGTTACCATTAGTTAATGCAAAAAATTTTAATTTTAATTAAAAACGTAAGCCAAATAATAATTCATACGGTGGTAATAAAATTAAAGTGGTAGGTCATCTGATTGTATAAAATCAAATTCATTGTTGTTGACATACTAACCAAACCTATTTTGGGGTTAAATGCATGCATAAAAATAGGATTAATATTAAGAGCAAACAATGCTAAAAATAATATAGGCAGAGTTATTGAGAGCTTAAGTAATGTAAGTAATGAGCATGAAAAACTAAGGAAAAAGGTCTTAATAATGACGATTTCATAAAAAAGAACAAAGATGTTTTTGAAGGTATAGGTAAGGTCCCTTTTAAATATGACATAAAATTAGTCAAAAATTATACTCTTTTTTCAAGTTCTTGTCAAAGAGTACCAATAACCATAAAAGATAGCTTAAAAGAAACAGATGGTTATTTAGAAAAAAAAGGGATAATCAAAAAAAGCTAATAAAACTATGGAGTAGGTAAATAATACAGTAATAAAAGTAAAAAGTAATAAAAAGCTTAGAATTTGCCTTGATCCTACCCAATTAGATAGATTTATAGCTTTGGATCAACATCCAATTCCCACATCCGAAAAAATTGCTTTAAAATTAAAAATAAAAAGTATTCAGTGTTTTAGATATGAAAGAAGGTTTCTTTCATTTCTCATTAACATACAAAAGTTCTGAATATTGAGCTTTTATTACGCCTCTAGGTAAATATAATTTTTTTATGGTTACCATTTGGTCTGTCTGTCTGGGGAAGTATTCCAAAAAATTAATGAAAAGATTTTTGAGGATTTGGGTATTGGAATATATTTCGATGAATACATAATTGCAGGAGATACTTACAGTGAACATAATGAAATAATGGAAAAAATTTAGAGCTAACAAGAAAATATAATATCAAGTAGTTTACTGTTTAGAAAAAAAATTTCATCAATTTGTTTATGGTAAAAAACTAATTATTCGTTCTGATCATAAACCTCTAGTAGCTATACATGAAAAAGAAATTTCTAAAGTCACAACTAGATTACAAAGACAAAGTAAGAATTCTAAAATACACTTTTAAAATCGTATATTTTCCAGGTAAACAACAGTATATTACTGATCTGTTATCAAAGTCTTTTATAAAAAAAAGCGACTCTTCAGACGCTAAATATTCTGAAGAAATTAGACATTGTTTAAAAATAGCCTATAAAAGATGAAAGACTAATAGAAATAAAAAGAAAAGGATGAAATAAAAAATAAAATTAAAAATTTTTGTGCAGCAGGTTGGCCAGAAAAAAATAGAAACCTTAATTCTGAATTTAAGCAATTCTTTAAACTTAAAAATAGTATAACAAATAAAAAGGGAATGTTGTTCGCTCAAGACAAAATTATTGTTCCAAAATCTTTAAGATCCTATATGTTCGCTCAATTTGATAAAGCTCATTTTGGAATTGAAAAAACTAAAAACAGGTAGGAAACTGTTTTATTGGCCAGGATTTCCAGCCGATATTGAAAATTTAGTTTAGTTGTGAAATTTGTGAAAAATTCAATAGAAATAATATTAAAGAACCCCTTATTCAACATGAAATACCGGAAGTGCCTTTTCAAAAAGTTGCGTCGGATATACTCTGGTTCAATAACTCATTTTATTTGGTGTTGGTTGATTACTATAGTAATTGGATCGAAATTAAAAAATTAAAATATAAGTCAATGTCTGAGATTATATCACATTTAAAGGACATTTTTGCAACCCACGGAATTCCTTCCATGTTTGTATCAGATAATAATCCATACAATAGTTATGAGTTTAAAAAGTTTGCCAATGATATTAATATGAAATAAATATTTTCTAGCCCTCAATATCCCAAATCTAACGAACTGGCGGCAAAAAGCTGTAGGAATATGTAGAAATATGCTTAAATAGAGTAGGGAAACATATACAGATTTTTTCCAATTTTTATTTGAATATAGAGCCACGCCTTTAATAAAATTAAAACAATCGCTCTCTCAATTATTATGTTCAAGGTTATTGAGAACTACTTTGCCTATTACAACAAGTCTTTTAAGGCCTCAACAAACTGATATAAATAAAAGTAATTTTATTCAAAAACAAAAAAGATCCAAATCATACTATGATAGAAATTCAAAGTCTAAAGCTGTTTTTGTGCCAAATCAAAATGTTACTATTAAAAAGGGGAATCAATGGGTGCCTAGGAAAATAATTGATAAATCTGATCAACCAAGATCCTATATCGTTCAAATGGAAAATGGTACAAGATTGGTTAGAAATTCATATCATTTAAGAAAGTCAAATAATGAGCATATTATTAAACAGTCTTACAATCATGAGAATCCTCTGGAAACTCAAAAACATATGTCTAAATTGGACAATGAAGATTGTA
>JARFJB010000144.1:85000-110000 GCA_036346205.1 Vesta saturnalis | reverse complement strand
GTTTTCAGATACCCCCACACAAAAAATCTGGCGATCGTGCCGGCCACGGTACTTCACTTCCTCGTCCAATCCAGCGTCCATGGAACCATGCATTTTAAGATTCTCTGACGTTTCGTGTAGAATGTGGTGGTGCACCATCATTCATGAAGTACATGTTCGTTCTAACATCTAAGGGTACGTCGTCAAACAATTCTGGCAAATCTTCTCTCAAAAAATTTAAATAGAATTCGCCAGTAAGTCTTTGAGGAAAACGGATAGGTCCGTTTAGGTGATCGTCTAGTATACCTATCCAAATATTTTCGCTAAATCTATGTTGGTGAGCTGTAACTACAGTTGTATGCTGATTTTCATCTAACCATTTGTGGGAATTATGCAAGTTTATTATTGCATTTCCGGAAAAAATACACTCATCGGTGGTCAGTAAGTTTCTAACAAATTGTACATCTTCAGCATTTTTATTTAAAAACCATTCGCAAAAATTCATTCGACGAGGATGGTCAGCAGGCAATAATGCATGCACTTTTTGTAGGTGAAAGGGATGTAAATTTTGTTCTCCTAAAACTTTCCAAGACTTGCTATGCGACACACCAAATTCTAAACCTAACTCACGCGTACTTATTGATGAATTTTCATAAACTCTATCTAAAATTTGTTCCTCAATTTCAACTGGTACACGAGCATTTCGTCCCGAATTTTTCTTTCCTTTTAAACTTCCATACTCTAACAAGTTACGATGAACGGTTCTAAACGTAGTATGATGTGGATGTCTTCTATTTGGAAATCTTTGTTCATAAAGTCGAGCAGCTGCACGAGCATTGCAATTAGTATTACCATAACATAAATGCATATCGACGAGTTCTCGTTTGGAATAATTCATTTCTTCACAGTAATTAGACACAAACAATGAATTACAAAACACGGGTAAAATGCAACTATTTTAGCAAACATAAGATACGTAACTGTCAAATGCAAAGCAATCTCTGATTTATTTTATTTGGTTATTACTGCATAATGTAGTCGTTTATGTTAATGCAAAATATTTCAAAAACGGGTGTCGAATCGAAGAAATACTAAGTATGATTTTATTTGCAGAATTAAATGTTGAATTTAACAAAAACTACGTTGATAGACGAACTATGTTGCGCAGGATCAATTTTTCAAAGACGAACAACTGAATCATCAGGGAATATTTTATTTTGAATAGTGTTTCCTTGTCGATTATATGCAAATTGACAACAAATTATTTTGTATTGTGTTACCGCAGTATTAAATTTATTGTAATTTTGTTATGCTTGTGATAGTTCCAGTTATGTATTCTAAATGAGGTCAACCGGCATAAATACTTCTTCGAATTGAGTGATCCTGAGGTATGTGGTGTGAGGTATGTGTTGCCCTCATTTTGTTTGTGTCATTAGTTCGTCACCTCTTGGTCGTTGTGGTGTCACATTATGTCATTTGTATGCCATAAGAACGTATGTTACTCACGTATTCTAGTGGTATAGCAAAAAGCATGAGCGACAAGATAATTAGATTATATAGTCGTGTATACTGAGTAGTAAGTATCCAATTTGTGAGCTCTCAAATATAAGCTGTCAGTTACACGGTACAATCAGGTTTTATTTACAAACATAAATGTAAATATTGTAGTTTTATGTAACAAAAACCGGTCAATTCACTAATAGATATATGTACATACATACACGATTTTTCCCCAAAAGATAGGTATTTTTAGGAATGGCCGAAAATCGTGAAAGTTTGCAATTAGAAGAATGCCCTTTGGACATTTTCCAATATGTTATACAGAGATACAGAGTGTCTCAGCGAAACCGTTCATTAGAAGTTTATGGGGTTGTGACCAAAATAAAAGCTTGAAAATTTAGAATCAGGTATATATCTTTAACTAAAATGTTTTCAGACTTCTAGAGCTTCCGATTATACCAGAAGTCGCGGTCTACTTTGTTATTTTCAATGCAACACCCTATATATTTTTGCACTTTTGGATGGAAACCATAATTTTGAATCTTTTTTTTTTTTTTTGAAACTGTACCGTGCCCATCTATTACCGTTTTTAAGATAAAAATTATTTTCCAAAATCTTGACGGCTGGTTGACGTTTACAAAATGGACTCTAACTCCTATTTGGATTGAGATAAAAAGTTAAAATCCAATCAAGTTCGTAGTTTAAAGATGCCTTTATCACACGCATTTTTTGAAATAAAAATCTTTTCCTAAGAATAATGCCTTAATTTATACTTTTCAACCAGAGTTAAAAATGTACAAAAATCAATTTTTTAAACGAATACCCTATTTTTGTTACGAAATCGGATTGACGATAACATTTGCTACAAAGCGATATGACATGTTATACCTAAATCAAACTTCTCTAGAGTTATTTCCACAAAACGGAAAATTTTAATTCCTACACCATTATTTTGAGAAAGATGTGAATGGTTGCTATGGACATGAGCACTTTCTCAAATGTCAAGTTTTTAATGTTTATTACTTAGTACTTATCTATTAAAGGCCTTAATATTATTGCTAAAATAATGTTTATACAAATCAAGAAATTCTTAATTTATTTTTTATACACAGAAGATGCTACAAGATTTTTAGTGGATTTTGCACAATGGTTTCAAGGCAAGTTGTCAAAAAATCTACTACCACAGTCCGTAATAAGTTGGGTAACGCGCTGCCGTTAACACGCCATTATAAATGACGTAAGAGAACCTGTCATCCATCATAAAGCAAAAGATATTGAAAATAAACCTGACCTGATAGTTTTTTCTCGGATCTCATGCGGATTGGAAATCCCTTCCGCGAAAACTTAGATTCGTCCGTTTTGAGGATGAATTTGTAGAATTTGTAGTCATGGAAGTGACGCTTCTTCAAAATCCTCTGTATTGAACACTTACTGATTCCCAGGTCTTCTTCGGCAGCACGAGCTGAGGCGTTGAAATTGGTCTTGAAATAGGCCAAGGTATTTAACTCACCCTCTTTATCAAGTACAGTTTTTGGTGGATTTAACATGACCAATTCGTCCAAAGCGCACAAAATTTGCTTCTATTCTTCTAAATTTACATTTTGTCATCGGAGGTAAATATGGATAGTTATTAGATATTAGATATTGTGCAGGTTCTACTAAGAATGTATAAAAAAATTAAAAATTTCTTGATTTGTATAAACATTAGCTTCGTTATTGTTATCCATTTTCACCCTTTTAGCAGTAATATTGAAGTACTTAAGGGATAAGTACTAAATCACAAACATTACAAAATTGACATTTGAAAAATTATTACTCCTATCCATAGCCTAATGGTTAAGGAATTAAAATTTTCCGTTTTTTTTGGAAATAACTCTAGAACAGTTTGATTTAGATATAACATGTCATATCATTTTATAGCAAATTCGATTACGTAACAAAAAATAGGGTATTCGATTAAAAAAAATTGATTTCTTTTTACATTTTTAACTCTGGATAAAAAGTATAAATTTAGGCATTATTCTCGGGTAAAGATTTTTATTAATAAAGAAATAATGTTTATTTCAGTTTGGAGTTCACAAATACACACTGTTTTCCAAAAAAAAATACGTACTTTCAACTGAAAATCTCAACCAGATTCCTGGCTCTCAGTCCGGTGACAGGCGAGAGAGCCAGGAATCGCGTAGGGAGCAATCTGGTTGAAACGTGATGTGATTGAGAGATTTGTAAGTGAAAAATGTATATGTATATAGGTATATATTCAATAAAATCGCGTACATTCATTTTTAGGTAGATTGAATAGGCTTTGGTATCCATAGCTACTGAAACAGTATATCAACCTATACGTTATTAAAGGATTAGTTTTGAGATTTTTGTAGATTTATTTTTTATTCGCAGATATAACATAGTAGCCAAGAAATACGCTTTACACTATCAATAAATGCCAAAAATCACTTGCAACAGTTGTACTAGATTGTATTGAATAGATCTGTACATTTAGAAATCCATACAGTAAGTATACACTATCATTTATATCTTTCTTGCCTCTGTCTATATTTCTACTTCTGACTTCCTTACGTATCGAGGCAGTAGACAAATAACTGTCTGGTAGTAGGACGATACCGTTAGTAGAGAATGCTACATCGTCCGGAGCACGATTTGGCCATTAGCCGGTCTGCTCGCTATGGAATTACTGAAGAGAACAAGACAATTGCCTCGGATCGATCTGCCTACAAGGGGCGGTCAAGGTCGAAATAGGCACGCCCCGTTGTTGACGACTGTGTAAGGAATGAATGGCGAGTAGGTGTGGAATGTTAGGGTATGCATGGTAAAGAATTTGAAATTGCGAATGTAATGTACGAAAGACACCTTCATATTCTGTGTGTATCGGAGACAAAGCGCAAAGGAAAGGATTCTGTAGAGACGGAGGATGGCAGCCTAGCACTATGGTCAGGAGTTGAGACTGAAGTGCATGGCGCAAAAGAAGTTGAGGTGATCGTAAGTGAATGAGTATCGAGGCAGTAGACAAATAACTGTCTGGTAGTAGGACGATACCGTTAGTAGAGAATGCTACATCGTCCGGAGCACGATTTGGCCATTAGCCGGTCTGCTCGCTATGGAATTACTCAAGAGAACAAGACAATTGCCTCGGATCGATCTGCCTACAAGGGGCGGTCAAGGTCGAAATAGGCAGGCCCCGTTGTTGACGACTGTGTAAGGAATGAATGGCGAGTAGGTGTGGAATGTTAGGGTATGCATGGTAAAGAATTTGAAATTGCGAATGTAATGTACGAAAGACACCTTCATATTCTGTGTGTATCGGAGACAAAGCGCAAAGGAAAGGATTCTGTAGAGACGGAGGATGGCAGCCTAGCACTATGGTCAGGAGTTGAGACTGAAGTGCATGGCGCAAAAGAAGTTGAGGTGATCGTAAGTGAATGAGTGAAAAGATGTGTTAAACAGTACGAAATGGTATCTCCCCTGGTGATATGGGTTTGAATGAAAGTGGAGTTTCGAAATATTTTTCTGATTGCATTCTATGCACCGGTGAATGGAGAAAGAGACCAGGAGCGTGAGAACTTCTGGAATGAAGTAAAGAACATGTTGAACGTATGTAACCCAAACGAATGAGTGATGGTAGTGGAGGATATGAACTGATGGGTGGGTGTACAGAGAGCACATACTGAACGCGTTCTAGGAAAGTTAGGAGACCAAAGACTCAATGAGAATGTTGAACGTCGGGTGAACATATGTGAGGAGAGAACCCTGTTTGTATCCAATACGTGATTTAAACATAAATGTGTGCATATGTATACAGGGCAAAGAGGTGAATCTAAAAGTATGATAGACTTGATAGTGTATGGTGAACGGCTTAGAAACCTGGTGAAAGAGACAAAAGTAATGCGCGGATCGGACTATTTTTTGGTTATATCGAGAGTGTGTTTAGGGCAAAAGTGCGCCTGAAGAAGAAAAGCAAACGTAGTGCGAACGTTCAGAATTAGGGTAGACAAGCTAGTGGATAATGGTGCAAGAATGAAATACGCAGATGTTGTGAGTAAAGAATTGAATGTGAATGAAACAGTGTGGAACGAACAAATAAAAGACGCTGACGGTGAAAGTGCATGGATAAGCTTGAAAAACTGTGTTGTCAATTGTGCCGTGCGGATATGTGGACGGGACCGAAAAAATGTGCTTGCTGGAGTGAGTACGTAAAAAAGGCAGTATATAATAAAAAAGATGCGTACATGGCAATGATTGCTGCAAAAAATGAGATTGAGAAAAAGCGATTTTATGAGGTGTACAGATTAAGAAACAAAAAAGCGAACGAGGCAGTGAGAATAAGTAAAGAGGAAGTGATGACTGTGGAAGGAGAGAAAATGCAGAATGATTTTGAGGGAAACAAAAAACTCTTCTGGAAATGTGTCAAAAATACAAAACGTGGCCCAAAACAGAACTCTGACGGAGTGATGAATATGATCAACGAAATAGTTTAGGACGATTGTGAAGTGAGGAAATGTTGGCAAGAATATTTCGGAAAGCTGTACAGTAGTGTGGAAAATAAGATTGCAGGGTTAAATAAGAACAGTGGAGAAGGAATGGTGAATGAAACTGAGGATATTCGGATAAATGAGGTAGAGAAAACGGTAGGAAGGTTGAAAACGGCAAGGGAGCAGGCGTAGATAAAATCACTGGTGAAATGCTAAAGTATGGGGATTTAAAGCTTATACGAAGTTGCGAGGGATTGGAAGAGCGCGATCATTGCACCACTGTATAAGGGTAAGGGGAACAAAAGTGAGTGCAACCACTAGAGAGGAATAAGTTTGCTCAGCGTGCCTGGTAAAGTATTTGGAAGAATACTGATTGATAGAGTACGAGAAACTACACACAGTAATATTTGGGATGTTCATACCAAGTAGAGGATGTGTCGATCAGATGGTTGCTCTCCGGCAGGTAATCGAACAGTATTTAAGGGTAAAACGGAAGCTGTACTGCGTTTGTATATCTGGAGAAAGCATACTACAGAGTGAATAGGGAGAAGCTGTGGGAAGTATTAAATGAATATGGCGTAAATAAAGGTCTAATAAATGGAATAAGGGCAGTACACAACGGTAGTCGGACATGTGTTAGGATGAGAGGAGGTGTGAGTGAATACTTTAATATTAAGCAAGGAGTACGACAAGGCTGTGTGGTGTCAACGTGGTTGTTTAATGTATACATGGATAAATGTGTTAGACAAGCATGTACCGATACGAATGGTGTAATGGTTGGTGACGTAAATGTGCGACTTCTGGTGTATGCAGATGACACAATCTTTATTAAGTGACTGTGCGGATGAGTTACAAACCGCTCTGAGGAAGTTTGATACAGTCTGTGAGAGCATGGACCTAAAGGTAAACGTGAGCAAAACTAAGATTGTGATGTTCAATCGGGAACGTGAAAAGGAGAGAAGAGTATTTACTCTGCAAGATGAAATTGTGAAGCAAGTGGACGAGCTGGTATATCTGGGTAGAATGTTTACTGCAGATGGTACAATGGAGGGCGAGATTGGACGAAGGGTCAATGCTGGAAAGAAATTGATTGGAAGTATGAGGATGATAATGAGAAACGAAAGTATGAGTCTAGCTGCGAAACGAGCAATCTATAATGGCGTGTTTGTCCCATGAGTACTGTATGGAAGTGAGACATGGGTATGTCAAAAACAGCACGAAAGAAAAATAAATTCCGTTGGTATGAGATTCCTGAGAAGTGCATGTGGTAAAACGAGAAGAGACAAGATAAAGAATTAATGCATAACGACAGAGTGTGGTGAGGAAAAGACGATGATGGATAGATATAAAAGTAAAACGCTGGTTTGGTCGCTTTGAGAGAATGAACAACGCAAGATTAACGAAGCAATATATGTGGGTGAGGTCAGAGGAAAGGCCGGGCCTAGTAGGCCGCGTAAAACTTGGCTGAATGTAGGGCATGTCAGAGACAATATATGAGTCTTGTGGAAGCAAGGGAGGTATGCGGAGATAGGAAAGCATGGAGAAAATTTGTGAATGAAAAATAAACAAGAGACAAGGATTGTTTTCCCTACCCCGCAAGGGAAGTGCGTGAAGGTTAAGTTAAGAAAATCTCAAGGTATAGTTCAGTATGTAGAGGTACTACTACTGATCTACCACTCAATCCTTGGTCATTATTAAAAACTAAAAGAAAAAACAATTTTACCCAAAACAATAAACATAAAAAACTAGAAAAAGTACAGCTTCAAGGTTAAGTCGAACAAAAAAGAAGAACAAGAAGTTTTGATTACTTATAGGTACTATAGTATATACCCACAGAAAGCACAATATTAATATTAAATTAACTTTGATTATGTTGACTTTCAAAAAGGTGTCCACGCATATATTCTTTGAACATATATTTTGAAAAACTTTTTAAGCTTGAGGGAACGGAGTTGTACAACCTATAAATACAATAAGAAAAGTAACGTTCAAAAATAGCAGTTTTTGGAAATGCTAGTGATAAGTCTTTCGTTTCTGATATTTAAATAATGTACATCCGTTCGAAAAGATATACGTCTGTGTAAGTATGTAGGTTTTTTACGCAAAATAATGTTATCATATAAACAAACACAGTACAAAGTATATCGATTTGTTTTGTTCAACCAGCTACATTCTTTGACTTTATTAGAAACATGATCAAATTTACGAATTCCATAAATGTACCGTAAGCATGCACTTTGTACTCGCTGAACACGGTTTCTATCAGCAGCATCTAAGCAAGGTCCATAAACGGGAGCGCAATACCTGAATTATGGCAAAACCAACGAATTACATAAAGTTACTTTGGTAGTTTTACTTAAAGACGATTTATGCGGCTATAAGATTCTTAATTCTGCATAGAAACGTATACTGTTTGCAACTTGCTCTTTATGTCTAAAAGTATTATCCATTAGGAAAACCAATTTTTTTGCTTTGTCCGCAAGTGGGATCGATAAATCATTAACAATGCATGCGATAAAGGCATCTTTAAATTACAAACTTAATTGGATCTCAACTTTTTATCTCAATCCAAATAGGAGTTACAGTTCATTTCGTAAACGTCAACCAGCTGTCAAGATTTCGGAAAATAATATTTATCTCAAAAACGGTAATGGATGAGCATGGTATAGTTTTAGTAAAAAAGATTCAAAATTATGGTCCCCGTACAAAAATGATGCAATATATAGGGTGTTGCATTGAAAATAACAATGTAGATGGCGACTTCCGGTATAACCGGAAGTCTGAACACATATTAGTTGTAGAGAACGCAATCAATTATACCTGATTCTAAACTTTCAAGTGTTTATTTTGGCCACAACCCCCATAAACTTCTAATGAACAGTCTGGCTGAGGCACCCTGTATACAATGATGGAAAGTATTCTTTTTACAAGAAATTTATTACGAAAGCGTACAGTATTAGTCCTTTAACAAGTTTTCGGACGCACATCATTGATTTATGTAGGTAGTCCTAGTGTTCTATATTGTTCTATTTCTTTCTGATTAATGTTGACATACGATGTGGAAACATGAACAATTTCTTGCAACTAACTGATCTCACAGTGAACATAATAAAAATGTTTGATACACTTCAATGGCACGGCTTAAAAGAAATTGGCAAGGAATAAAAACCTGTGGTCAACCCGGTCTGTAACTGAGCTGAATCGATTAGTATATTTATATGGTTCCTTCAGACTAACGCCAATTGATAATTTCAAATTTTTAATAAGCACGAAAAGTTTGATTTTTTTTCTCGTTTCCAAAACAAACCGTAAATTTTGCTTGTAGGGATGTAAACATAGAGTACGTTTATTTTTTAGTGCCTCCGGGGAGCAGAAGAAATGGGATTCTTCGAATTTTCGAGATGAGTAACCTTCGGGTAATTTTCTGAGCACGCTGTATCAATTTTTTCGAAGCTGTATAAGATACAGGCCCTAGTAGCGAGAATCTTAAAATTATTTGGTCTATCTTCGTAAATTCTAACCAAATAGTTGAAGTAACTCAAAAATCGTTCACTTTGGACATATAGCACCTTATATGAACTAAGCATTGAATTTAACGTCGATTTCAAAAATTGAATAAAATATGGAACGTTTACTTTAAAACAAAGAAGTTAGGAACCGGTATAACCGGAAGTAGTATTAAACTGAATATGTTTTATCTAAGACGGGCTCTTCGTACAAAAATTTGCAGAATCTCATTCGCAGTAGTCTTCTATATACAAATCGACTTAGGTTGGCGTAAAAGGCCTTGTATATACATACAAATAAATGTATATCGAACGCTTAAACTCATTATATTTATTATAGATAGTATGAATTGGTATTTTTAATTTGTAAATTGTGATATATATCTTGTTAAGATTTAATGTGTTTTCGCTTGATTTTACAGAACATAGTTTAGTATGGACAAAATACGAACTATAAGACTAATTACCCATAAGATTCGGCCACTCAAATTCTGTTCATGTCAATCGTCGTGGAGAACGAGCGAGTATAAAATTTTGTTTGAAGTTATGGAAAAGTAGAACCCAAACTTACGAAATGTTAACAGTGTATGGTAATAACATTGTAATACTGTCTAAACGTTGGACATGGAGATATTCAAGCAGATGCAAGTCCTGGGAGTTGGTGAAATTGTGGTAAAAAAAATCGCGAGTTAAACAAGAATAAGAAGACTAATTGAGACATTTTGTATGTGCTTGTGTACGTGTGTGTCTGTGTAACCGCTATAACTTAAAAATACTTAACCCATTTAGAGATACTCTTAAAATATCGCGGTTCTACCAAATATTGGTTAAAATTTTTTACGTATAAAGGTACGCTATAGAAAGCGCTAAAGTACATTTTTTTAATATTTCGGAAACTGCTGATTTTGTTGAAAAGTCCAAGAAACTTTTTTTAAGGATAAATAAGTTTCCTTAACGCAATTTTCTTGTAGGGTAATAAAGAAGTATTGAGGAGGTTACTGCAGTGCATTGCTCAAGTGCACTCGGAAGTTCGAAAAGAAGCTGACTGGTTCTTACCACATTATAATAAGGGCAAAAGCGTATTCCGCACTAATTATAAGGTCATGTGTTATAAAACACGGCGTTATTGAGATTAACTACCCGACCTATTAGTTCAACTTGCCAATAACACGTTTTTGCATTCTTGTGCGAGTTGTGGTCTATACTGCAGTCACTGAATACATTATCTCATTGTATGATTTAAATTATGTTATTTAGAAAATAGTGAGAGGCTATACACTTACGCTAGTGAAAGAAAACCGATCACAAACAAAAAATGTCTGAATTATAAGACAATTATAAACATTTAATTAATGAATAGTGACAGATAAACCATACACACTGAATTTAAAGAAGATATTTAACCCAAAATTGACCCTATCAGAATAATTCTATTTGCTTCATAAGATAATCAAAATAGTCACAGATAGCTTACAGTGGTTAACTCGTTTGTACTGGTAAAAAATAATACAATTAAGAATTTGTTTAGATCCCAAAAATATAAATTAATCGAAAATATAAATTTTCACCATTATCACACATAATAAAATACTTATCTTTTTGGGGTTTTTTAAGGGTGTATTTTAAATTATACCATCTAAACGTTTCGATAACACTTACAGTTATCTTCTCGTCAGTAGTAATATCTATTAAAATCGTTGAAGTTGAAAAATTAAAACATGTCTTAAAGACTTAAAGATGACAAATCAGAACACCCTCTAACGTTGGCTTTATACGTTTCTCAAACTGCAATATTAATAGCAGGCTGATGTTCATGTTTTAATTTTTCAACTTTGACAAAATTGTTTACAACAGATTTAACACTTTTAATAGATATTACTACTGACGAAGATAACTGTAAGTGTTGTCGATACGTTTAGATCGTATAATTTAAAATACACCATTAAAAAAGTCAAAAAAGGTAAGTAATTTATTATAAATTAATCGATTCGAAATTCCAAATATAGTCTATATTACTTCTAAATTAGACCGCCGCATCAGACCTTTTGAATGGTTGTGGTCCTGAACAGTCTAAGTATACCCCAATGTGCAAAAGCCCTCAGAAACAGTTAGATGGATGCATAGGGTGATTTTGACCTGCCAAGAGACGACTCTGAACGGTTACTCTGAATTTTTTTTATGTCATAAATAGAACTGGGAACATCATTCCAGAGTTCAGAAGCATTGTAGAAGAATGTGGATTGCATTCTTTTGATAAAAGCTCAGATTTGTACTTCATCATTGATGATATGAATGACCAAATCGGCTATAAGGACGGGTGATAGGTAAGCTTAATCGATCTTCTTTGAATACAGTCAACGATATTAAAGGCGTAGAGGGACACCAACCCAAAAGTGAGAGTTAGATATGTATAAAAAGCCCACTTTACAAGCAGCCGATAAGATAGTGGCCGATAAGGTAGTCGAACTAAGATAGATTTCAACCTAAAGTCCTTCCTAATAAGTACAATCTAGAATTTACGGTCAGCGACATTGAAAGTGTATTGGGGAGCACCGAGAGAATTATATTCTAGATAAGGTGGAATTTGGGCCTGATATATCAAATAGAGTTGCCGAAAGGTACTACTTAGACAAGCCATGGTAAACTATGATAGATTTGAAGATATAGTAATTGATAATCTAGTAATATAGTCTGCGAACTTACGATTTGAGTTCTTCAAGTTTCGTTAAAGATACTGAGTTTAGTACTTACATTTCAGTTTATAATCACCACTCTTAATTATTGTGAAAATTCTCTTATACCATAGCATTAAAGAACGCTGTGATATCCTTAAAATAAGAACTTACCTCACCATTAAGAAAACAATACAGTACTGACAAGAATAATCCTTGAAATGTGGTTAAAAAGTAAGTACTATACGACCATAATGCAAACTTCCAGGCCTTCTTAAATAATCTATAATCTACCAAAAATAGTATATTAGCGATACCCATTAATGGCAGCAGAAATATAGCGGCACGTACTGCTTTCCTATAAAGTAAACAAAATAATTAATGCAGACTAAAGTGAAAATTTGAAACGAATATTTATATTAAAATTTAATTACCTCACTTGCTGTATTTCGCTAGTATGACTTTGTCGTAATTTTACAATTAAAACCCTTACTATATTTAATAGAAATAATAGGTTTACCTAAAAAAAAATAAGTAATTAACACTAATGCTTCTTACACAATATTTAAGTAAAGTTTGATGTTCCAAATTTATCGATACACAGCGAATTAAAGCTACATGATCATTTAACATTAAGAACAATACATTTTTACGTTTACTACGTACTATTAAAGTGATTACCACTAGAACCGCCACGCCATTCGTTGTATAAAAGCATCACGAATGGCATGACAGATCGTTTAATATATTAATATGTTTTATTGTAAATAGTGTTGGGTGTTTTTTATTGTATGTAGTATTGTATGTAGTTTTGTTTGTAATCTCACGATAAGTATCATGTTAATGGAAATAAAAGTTTCCGAAAGCTAGATGAATATCAAAAAAGTGTTCACATTAATTAAATCCTACAAAATTGACTGCAACCTCAGTTTTCTGAAGATATATATATATATATATATATATATATATATATATATATATATATATATATATATATATATATATATATATATATATATATATATATATATATATATAGACACACACACACACACAGGGTCCGCCTTTAGGATCTGATCCTATGAGTATCTGCTAAACCAAGCTTACTATAATTTTGAAAATTTGGTGACAGAGTAATGATGTTAGGGCTAACTCATCTAAAATATTTTCACGTTCGTACCACTTCCGGTTATACCGGAAGTTGGTACTTAGTCGCTTATTTTAAATGGAACACCCCGTATATTAATACATTTTTGGATTCTATGTCGAATTTTAAGGTAAGTTTGTTAAATAAACTAGATACGAAATTTCAGTCGTTTAAAAAAAAACCATTTTTCTAAAAAAATTGACAGATGCGGTCTTAGTAATAACTCGTTAATTGTTCTGTTCCTGTCAAACAATTTGAATAAAACTTTGAGGTGTTGTAGGCAAGGTTTATTGCAACAGTCTGCAAAAATGACATTTGTATTTTTATAAAAATAAAATTATGAATGTCTAAACTTGACTATCAAAAATGCAAGTTACTCAAAAAATCAAATGGAAACCCTATTTTTATTACTCAGATCGATTTAACGTCAAAAATTAAGGTTAGTTTGTTTAAAATTTATTGCCTAAACGTAACAGTTTCATACTTATTATCAAAAAGTCCCAATTTTAAAATTTGTGATAAAAATGAGCTACATACTTAAATCTAGTATTCCTTGTTCGTGGTCACCATGGAAACCAAATAATTGAGAATTGAAATAAAGAAAAATATTTGAATAAGTTACAGCAAAAAATTATAAAAATTGATAATTTTGTGATTCAAAAGTGATTTTTGCCAAATAGAAATTTTCTAAGTCATTTTTTTCAAATTCGATGTACAACATAAGTGTAAAAATGTAATACTTTATGAGTAAATCGAAAAAAACTACTTTTTACTGCGTAGGTAATATATACTTATCAGCGTATCATTACACGATAAAGATGCTTATTTATTTTGTTTTTCTTTTGTAGTCAATAATTTAATAAAATTGTTGACAGTTTGTGTTTTTCTTGATGAAATGGCTCGACTTGAATATTCTAATACAGATTATTTGAATTTAATTTTAATTCACGGAGAATGTCATAGAGTTGTAAAACGAACATTTATCGAACGCTATCTTGAGCCCCCCGACCATCAGCAGATACAATAAGATGTGTGGTTTAAAATTTGGAACAGTTTAGCACATTTAAACACTCTGCGCCTCGCAAAAAAACTGCTATTGATAACGAACAGAATGAAGTTATAACTTTAGGATATTTCCGTACCTATCCTTGTAATTCCACAAACGACGCGAAAACAGATATTGGCTTATCACCAACAACTATCAGAAGAATTCTTAAGAAACATAAGTTTAGACCATACTGTTTACAATTAGTTCAACATTTGAAAGAAGTGGATTTCTTGAAACGTATCGAATTTTATGAAACTATTTTGCTCAAGAAATTCCTAATTTTTTGACCAATATCATATGGACGGACGAATCTAAATTTACGAAAAATGGCATATTTAATCGCCGAAACCCGCATTACTGGAATAACGAGAATAGCAATCCAATTCGCGAATGCGATTTTGAGGAAATTTAAATTTAACGTATTTTGTGCTATTCGGAATAACGAAATCTTTGACGTGTATTTTTAGAACGAAAATTTGAGAGGTTTAAAATAGTTGATTGTTGCGATATATGATTACAAATTTAATTTCTAGGAGAAAATTATCTTGAGATACTAAACACTCGAATTCAACCCCGATTAAATCTAGAAAGGGAAAATTTATGGTACCAACAAGACGGCGCGCCCCCTCACCACCAACGCTGTTTCCATGAAACTTTATGAAATTTTTGAAGATCGTTGGTTTGCCAATAATGGTCCCTTTCCATGGCCACCTAGGTCACCTGATCTTACGCCAATGGATTTTTATCTTTGGGGTCAAATTAAAATATTGTTTATGCTAGACCACTAACGACTAAAGAAGATTGCATTGCAAGAGTGCAAAATGCCTTCAATTCTCTTTCTCCACATGAAATTCAAAGGGCTTATGTTGTATATCGAATTTGAAAAAAATGACAGAAAATTTCTATTTGGCAAAAATGACTTTTGAATCACAAAATTATCAATTTTTATAATTTTTTGCAGTAACTTATTCAAATATTTTTCTTTATTTCAATTCTCAATTATTTGGTTTCCATGGTGACCACGAACAAGGAATACTAGATTTAAGTATGTAGCTCATTTTTATCACAAATTTTAAAATTGGGACTTTTTTGAGAATAAGTATGAAACTGTTACGTTTAGGCCAATAAATTTTTAAACAAACTTACCTTAATTTTTGACGTTAAATCGATCTGAGTAATAAAAAATAGGGGTTTCCATTTGATTTTTTTGAGTAACTTGCATTTTTTGATAGTCAAGTTTAGACATTCATAATTTTATTTTTATTAAAAATACAAATGTCATTTTTTGCAGACTGTTGCAATAAACCTTTGCCTACAACACCTCAAAGTTTTATTCAAATTGTTTGACAGGAACAGAACAATTAACGAGTTATTACTAAGACCGCATCTGTCAATTTTTTTAGAAAAATGGTTTTTTTTTAAAACGACTGAAATTTCGTATCTAGTTTATTTAACAAACTTACCTTAAAATTCGACATAGAATCCAAAAATGTATTAATATACGGGGTGTTTCATTTAAAATAAGCTACTAAGAACCGACTTCCGGTATAACCGGAAGTGGTACGAACGTGAAAATATTTTATATGAGTTAGCCCTAATATCATTACTCTGCCACCAAATTTTCAAAATTATAGTAAGTTTGGTTTAGCAGATACTCATAGGATCAGCTCCCAAAGGCGGACCCTGTATATGTATATATATATATATATATATATATATATATATATATATATATATATATATATATATATATATATAACATACATATATATATGTTTAAAATGAAGGAAATTGAAAATATTTCTGGTCATATGAAGTTTGGAATCTAAAGCCTCAGATCGTAATTTTTAAACATTGGGAAATTAGCAAAACGGTGAAAATGAGTGGTGCGATGGCTCTTGTGTAAAAATAAAATTGAATAATTATTACATTTTCTTGAGAAAGTATTGACCTAACCAACACGGTAACTAATAGGGTTCCATTGAAAGTTAATTAAAAACTATATCTAACTAAACTCTGTTTGTTAAAACAGAGTAAGTTATCTTTACAGAACTTCGAAGTATAAAATCTAGTACATAATCAATATTAAAGCAGAATTATTTTTGCACAAGATAAGCTATCAATTCATCATATTAGGAAATGTGCAATAGAAGTATACATATAGCAAAAGTTTTAAGTAATCTAGTTTCATTCTGCATCCGGTAATACATAAAATAGGGGCTTTGTTTTATTATGAAAATTACCATATAAGTCATTTAACTTTCTCAAACAATTTCAGAGCTTTCATGCCACTTTTGATATGTGGTTGCGTTTGCGCAGACGTTTGCTGTACGCTATTTAAAGATGTTTTCTCGCGAAAATCTTTACCATGACTCTATCAATCAAGATTTTACAGCGTTATATTATTTTCCGTTTGTCGAAAACAACCAGTTAACGGTCTTCCGATTTAATTGCAGTCTAATGTTACCTACTTTGTATTCCAAACAATATCTCCAGTACATTGCGTTAAATGTGACACTGTAGCCTGTCCAACGCACATTCAATTCCAGAATTTTTTTTAATCTCTTGAATCTGTCTTTCCAGATCTCATGCTGCATCCCACAGGAAATAACTAGGAAAATCGCGGTGCGTACTCTTGATGTAGTAAAAAAATTAGCTTTAATCTTCTCGAAAGGTGATATGCCAATCTCACGACGTTATAAGCAAAATTTAGTTGAAAGATCAAAACTTTATGACAATTTCTCGAGACATCTTGAACCTTCAGCAATAGAGTGCATCAAAGAGTACCGTATAGGATCAGAAATTTCAGCTCTTGGCGCGTCACGCTATTACTACCTCCCCAATACAGTGCATTCAACAAAAGAGGGGTTCCAATGGTCAGTTCTCGCGACATTCACTGATTGCAGCTCGTCGCATAGTTGTTTTTCGTGAGCTTCGTTTCATCCTGTATTGGGTGCCAGGCAATTTATTTTTTCTGCCATCATTTTGCATGTTGATGTTTTCTGAATACGATAGCACGTCATTTTTGCTTGGATAATCGTGTAAAGGCCCTTTCGATCTCTAAGTACGGTACCTACTTTGGATTAGATTTTAATGTTGTATCTGTTTTTTATTTTACCACTTGCCAAATGATTTTGGTCTCGGTCCTTCTCATATATTGTGTTCAGTTTCAGACAGAGCTTTTCCACACATATTAAACACCGTGCCACTTCCCACCTGGTCCTGTGCCAAATTTAAATTTCCACGATAGTCTAATTTCGTAACTACACATTCCACAGATGTATCCCCATGGTTCTATTTTATCCTTTCTACGATTCCATAGAGTTGTGGATGGAAAACTGTAGCTCTGTACTAGTAAATTTGTCATTGTGGCATCCTTTCGGTATGGAATACGTTTCTGTGCACTTGCAAAAAGTTTCTTCTCTTCCCTTCTCTGTTCTCCATACCAAGAGGTACAGATTCCAGTCGTGCGTTTCGTCAATGGCACTACGGTATCTACGGATTTTCCTTCAAAAATGTTACACTTATTGCACGGTCACATTGGTTAAGCCGTTTTCAGTGGCGCGTAAGATGAACTTTCTACATCAGTGCTGTAACGACATTCTTCAAATCTTTGACCTTACCTTTGTATGCCCTAATTCAAAACGAACCACACGCAGATACCAAAGTCTACCTAAAATACTCGTTCTTTCGATCCCGTCAGCTGCATCGTCACATCTGCGTGCCCTTCATTATCAAGAATTTCTTTAGACTAACTTCTTGAGGCAGCATCAGGTCTCATTGGCGTTTTTCCATCCAACACGTAACTAAGGTGATATTATTTTAGTACTTGCAAAGGTCTGTAGGCAATAGTTGGTCGTCGACGATCCCAGTAAGTCGTACGCATTCTACTGTCTGTTTGATCTCTGCTCGAAAAGTGTCCGCGCTCTATGGGCGACGGTGTCGTGGGCAATGTGTTCGTATTACAATGATTGTGTCATACTTAATCCGTTGTCATTAAATCGTGCTCTTCTAAGAACTAGTTCCAATTAACACTCATACACCTGTATTATTAAACTATTTTAATCAGCGTAATGAAGCTAACTAGGCTTTACCCATACGGCTATTTAGGTAAATCCTCCAAGGATTTCATGACAGCCAGGACGTTCCAACGAGTGAGATTATAATTAGGTTTGGGTTTGAATAAAACTTTACCAAAGCAACTCATGACTTTCTTTTCTAACCTGTAGTTGGGATAGCGCAACATCGAGTTAGTGTCAAAAAAAAACTGATTTCTATACTTAGAGAGGTCAGCATCAACACGGTCACCAAAGCTTGCTTCAGTGTATTTCTGTTCATAACCTTTATCCCATTGGAAATTTTTTCTTTCTTTGTCCAAATATACCAATGGTTTTGCTATACCGGCCAATCTTACCAACCAACGGTCAGTTAAACAATCCTAAGAAATTGTGTACTTTGTGCTTGTCCTTCAAATTACGCTACTTGTGAAACTGAAAAATCATGCCCCTACCTTCTACAACACCAATTTCAGACGCTAAATAGCCGAAATGATTTACGAACGGAGATCAGATTTTCTCTTAGGATTATTTCCACATTCCTCGCGTTGTTTAAACTGAACAGAATCAATGTGACCTGCCGTCAACCTTAGCGAATGCTAATACCATACATCCGATCAAGCGCAATATTCTAGAATGTTTCGGAAGAGGGATATTCTCAACGGGCGTCACTAGAACCATCTCTTTTTCTCTAGTTGGACATGGACTTGTTTATCCCTAACTCTTAACATTCAATAACAAAATGTCTTTTAATCAAAACCATTTTTACTGTTTTATTGTTCCGTTTAGTTTCTAAAAAAGACCGCGCATGCCTTCGCGCCTACCTGAACGGAGCAAGCTCCCAAGTTAGTGCGAACGTGTATATGGTGAACTGATGGCACGTTTCTGGCATGTGCCACGATGTGAAGAGTTCTGTTGGGTCCTGATTTTTTGGTGAGGTTGGCAGGTAAACTCTAACGTGAGTATACGAATATAACGAAGTAATACTTTTTCCTTAATTTTATATGCAACTGCAACGCTAATTAAACACAAATCTTCAATACTCAATGAGATCGTGATTTTTATAAAAAATAAGCGTGTTAAAATGTAGCAATGTACGTGTGTACGCAAATACTAATATCGTTCTTACTCGCAGACTTGGCTCTTCAGGTAGGCGCGAAGGCATGCCCGATCGTATGTATGCCCATTAAGAGTAAACATTATTGAACATTTTGACTGCATGTTATAACAACAGTTTTAATGTCATATTTAACAAAAATCAATATGTTACTATGATATGTAGTCTTGATCATACTTACCACAATAACGGTTAACCGTGGACCCTCCAGTATCCAATAATATGGCAAAAAGTAATATAGGTACCAACATCTGTAATACAACGGAGCTAAATTAGTATCTACTAAAATACCAGATTAAAAAAAATACTCACCCGGTATTTTCAGTACATACGATCATAACAATTACCCATATTGTAGTTAAACAAAACGGTAAGCTCCATCCTAACCAAAAGTACAATTTCATATAAGAATATTCTTGGAAAACGGTTACCGTAATAACATTGTGAAGATAAAGGCCTTCAATAAACATCCACATAAACATTGCCGTCTTGGCATATTCCAATAATACGTAAAAGGCCTCACATAGATATTTCTGTAACAAAATAAAAATCGTTAAATACAAATACTTGTCGCCTAGGTTTTTGGAATCGTAGCTATTTGTGATTATAAGTTCTAACCTTGCACGTTTGCGTTAAAAAAAAGCATAATTTATTACAGAAAAGCTTAAAATCGGATACTTAGAACGCTTTGACCGACTTTATGCTATATTAGCACCACGTAAGACCTCCTACAACAGAGGCACCTATCTAACTATGACGTCACGACTGACGATCCGTCTCAGTAAAATTGTCCACTTTGCTCAAATAACTAAAATTATTTAACAAAACATTCTTGTAACGTTTTAGACGCCATCTTTGTGTAACGTACCTTGCTGCCGAAGCAATTATATAGATTTTGAGAAGGTTTCCATATTTAGGTTTCCCAAAGATATAGCAAAAATGAATAAATCGAGCACTTAGACGGGATGGTACTGTTCTAATTATTCCATGAGCACAATTAGAAAACCGGTGCAAATTGTATCAATACTTCCACATCGGTTTTTGTAAATAATTCGTAAATGATTAACTTTTCGATCAGAAATCGTGTGGGTGGGTTCCAAAATCGAGTTTTGGGGAAGTATTTCGAAAATAACACTTTTTGTGAGAAATTTTATTTCCTATCTAATGGTATTTTTGATTTTTGAATATGTTAAGTAGTTCCGGGGATATTTAGGAAAAACCAGTTTTTTTAGTGACGGTTTTTTGCTAACCGTTTGTAAACCGTTTGTTGTACACAATTATGGCGGCAAAAATACTCACAATTATATGACTAATCACATATTAAAAGCAAAAAAAAATCTAAAAAAATAAAAAATTTTAAAAAGGGTACTTACCCCCCCCCCCCCAATTTTACTCCTTTCCCCATGCCCCACTGACCCCAAAAACAATCAGTCGCTTTGGGTAGTTGACATCTATATGTATGCCTAATTTCAAGTAGTCATTCGAAAGTTATGGAGTACACAAACACAGACAATTTTGCTTTTGGACGTTTTCGAACACTTTAAAGCGATTGAGCAAATAAAAATGTTTGAAATTTTTTTTAGCGATATAGTACTTCCGATCCGTTGGATGTGGAAGTAATAAAACCGACTACGCATATCCGACGTTATTTGAAAATCAACCTGATTATATGACTGTTAATTTGTCAAAAAAACGTAAAGATCCTAACGTCAGTAACCGACCAGTTGGCAAAGAAAAGGACTCGATTAAAAATATAGATTATTTTAAGATATACTACGTAGAACAGCTTGCCTCAATCGGTACCACTGATTTCCACGTAAAAAATTGTGAAGAATTTGTATGCAGTTTCAATTACAAATTACCGTATCTCTAGCTATTAAGCAAGATTTAAGTGTCCATTTATATTTTAGAAACTACGAAGGTACCAATGAAGAGTGGAGGAATATTTTAGGAAAGGATTTTATGTGTGATTCCTGGAAAAATTTAAGAGTTTGTAACAACCCATTTTGAGTTGTATTAAATATATCGTAATTTAACATCTTTCATTCAGTAAATATAAGAAAAAATTTTAATTAATTTTGCATTATAGCTATGAGGTAGGCAACTTAATTTGCATTTTGGTGTAACTTAAGTGCATATCTTCTTAAGGGTACATATTTCTTAAAGGTTTGTACTCCCACTTAAAATTATTTTTCTGGTCATTTTATTTGCGCATTACGTCATCGTGACTTAATTCTATGCGAAAATCTCTTCGCGCACGACTACCTCGTCTAATTTCAAAGCATCCATTCTTTTTCACTTTCTGATGAAGGTTGTGAGAAGCAGAAAGCTTTTTTTGGGTTTTTCACCTAAATTTTTAAATGCGCATTTAATTTTACTGTTGCTTACGCTTTCATTTTATGATTGCAATTATTATTGGAAAATTTCAAGACTGCATTAAACGGATTATTCCATTTCATGAAGATAAATTTATAAGAAATAAAATTCCAGTTTGGGTGTGGCTTACTACGAAAAGCATTTGAAGATATTGCGCAATATTTATGCAAAGATGACATCACCTTAGTTGAAAATTCCGTAATCGTTTAGGTACCAGAGGTTATTAAAAAAATTGTGTACAAAATTTTACAAACAGGTATTTATCTAATGAATTTTTAGTATAAGACTAGAATTTTAAGGTATATTTTATTTAACCCTATCATTTTAACTGTTAATAAACATAGTTGTATATTTTTTATTTTTTTTACATTTTGATAAAATTGTTAGTGTAAAACTCGGTTCAGTTATTCCGAGCATAATTCAAAAATAACTTGGCGTCCGAGATTATTTTTATTAGTGTTACATTGCAATTTTTTATATTTATATTTAAGTGGTAATTAAACAAATCAAAAGACTGGCCCTATATTAATTTACCGACTGGGACAAAGGCATTATTTGTGGTGAATGGTTAGTATCTCCAGTTAGTTTAACGATTTGTTTTGGAGAACTTTTTACTCTTATTACATTTATTTCTTTATAATATTATTTAAAACGCTTTGTATATTTTATACGATTACCATATATACCAATTACACCACTTACATTATAACTTTAGTGAATTGTTTAGAGCAGTATGGAGAGAATTTTAACCCTTCGGTCAGTGAAGCGAGATTGCAACTAAAAAGAACTGTAATGTTAACTACTGATGTCTTCGACTATACGGTAGTTTGGTCTTTAAGGACACATTAAAGATGAAACAAACTATCGTCGTGCATACAGCCATCTACGAACATTACCACCTCCTAAATGGTCAATTAACGTCATTGAAACTAGGCGCTGAAAATTGGTATAGGATAAAGTCGTTTAAAATGTTTAGGAGCGTAACTAAAATATATGGAGTTTAAAGACAAAATTGTTTGCTTATTACTAGATGAGATATATGTCAAATCTGTCGTTGCATATAAAGGGGATTATGTAATACTGCTGGTAATGAAAATGGTGTAAACCAGCATTGACCATCCAAAAATTAATGATTAAATCTGTACTATCCACGAAGATGTCGTGGGTCCGTTCCTTTAAAATTGGACTATCTCTATGAATGGACGCTTAACGTTCTAAAACACTTCACAGTACTGGTTATCAAGTGGTGTCAATAACTTTTGACAATAACAGAGTCTTTAAAATAATATGTGGTGATTATCGTGTTCTTTTCGACATACGCATAACGTAAATCAAGACATTTTTGTTTTCTTTGGTTGTCCATGTGTTCAAATTAATACGAAATATTGTATTATTCAGAAGGATAGTAATCCTACATAATACCTATTATACCGGCATCTATATACGACAAGCCAGATGATTATTAAGGTAAAAATGACAAATTAATAGCGAGTGTAAGTCATTTAAAACAATTATATACCCTTAAAGAAAATGCTGTCATAAAATTACCTCCAGCACCATCAAGAACGGTTCTGTACCCATCATCGAAACAAAACGTTCACTTATGTATCCGACTACTTAATCAGAAATGTGTAAGTGTAAAGTTTATAGACTTAATATCACAGTGGTGGAGAGTCGTTAACTGTAAGTCTAGGTATAAAGGTGCAGAATTGCGCGATTCTATTAACGATCCAATCATCAGTATAAATGCTAAAAACATTACCTTTTCAGAAAATTTCGGTAATTGGTTGAAACAGTGGGATGAATTAGAAATTCAAGGCGATTTTTAATTAAAATACTTTTTAAATCGATAAACCATTCACAATTAGAAACTTGACATGGCAATTATCTAATCAAATCTAAATTTAGTACGTTTAATATGTTTCTTATTTTTAACTACATATTTTGCAGTATTATAGTGCTGTGGAAAACATGTAATTGGTGAAGAATTTACTAGGTCTAGGAAAAGGAATCTTGAAATTTTTGAGAAATGACTAATGACCAGTCGTCGTGAAAATCACTGTATAGAAATAACAATATTAAAAAAAGTTTTATCTGCTGGATGTGCGAAATTCCGATTTATAAAAATTGAATCAAATCCAACACCTAACTTTATTACTACAGAAAAGCTTTCTGAAATCAAAACGTTAAAACTACAATGAAATCCGAATTTCCAATGCAACATATTAAAAAAAACTGTTAAATTGCACCAAACATTGTTATAAAAAAGCATATTATTATAAAACGCAACTTATACCACTACGAAAACAACGTTACCCAGCGTACTTCCGCCATTTCCGCAAATTCCATTGTTCCAGTCCCAATTCCATCACTATCAGCTGACACCTTTTTATTATAAAACGTCGCACGAACACAAATTTCCCAAAATCCTGAGTATGTACATTATTTTAAATATCCTTATATAAATACTTAAACACATAATAATCAGGCAAACCAAACCAAACAATATCTTTCTATTCTTAAAAATCACGGTAATGATCTCCATAATCTCGATAAATCCACATAGGTGACAACAATACAGATCATGTAGATCTGTAAATTGACCTAAATTCGAGAAAGTTTCTAACACATATTCTTAAAAATACGCTGCACATCGCGCCGCGTCGGTTCAATATAGATTAAGAAGTCACTTTTTTTCTTAAGGCGAAATTGGAACACTTCGACTTCACTTCTTAAAGTGGGAATTACTCGATAAAGCGGTAAACGACAAATTCGTTACGGGTGTAACTATTATCTATAACCGTATAAAAGCGAACTGCTAACGTAGCATCGATACTGTATAGTGCTAACAAAATCACGAAGAACATCTTCACTTAACCATGATGAAGCCGCGACGCTAACGGCCCCCACAACGTAATAACTCGTAACTACATCTTAATTGTTTTTCAACTTTCACTCTCAAGATGTATACTTCAAATGTCAAGGTCTATACTTCAACTGCACTAAAAAGAAGCAATCATCTGTCCAAAAGTACTAAAATTCGGCAAATAACAACTCATAATTTCACACGGAAACTCAACGATAAAAAAAAACAAGAGACTGTCAATTCAGGG